>BLBF01000006.1:9327377-9357573 GCA_015471245.1 Laticauda colubrina | reverse complement strand
TGTGTGTGTGTGTGTGTGTGTGTGCATTTGTGTTTACTGTGCAATGCACCATACAATATACTGTGTATTGTATAGTACATACAATAGACTATGGGTATATTCATGTATGTAAAAGTGAATACACACACACACACTGTACAAAATATGACATGCACTGTAGGTAATCTTTCACTCTCTTCAAGTGGTTTACAGATTTTAAATGTTATAGTGTCTTTTCATTTTTAATCTTGATTTTATATTTTTTTTAACAACTTCTTCCATCTACTGTTGTACGCTGCCCAGAGTTGCTTCCAACTGATGGGAGATCGTACAAATGTGATTAAAAAAAAAAAAAATAAATCACAATAATATGCTTGTACAACATGCTTGACAGCTACTATCTGGGTAATTCTTTTGTGATTGAGAGTGTTGTGAGAAGCTACCTCCTTTGATTAAATTGGTGACTCAGTGTATGGTGGAAACCCAGAAAAGGAGTTAGTTCATGTATCATCTTATTTTAATGACCCCATAATCTCTTGTGGGGTGGAGTCTGGGTAACTGATACAAATAATCAGAGTTGGAAGGGACCTTGTAGGTTATCTAGTACAATCCCACCCCCCCAAGCGGGAGACCTGACATCATTTCTATCAAATTGCAGTCCAATCTCTTCTTGAAAGTCTCAAGTGATGAAGCTCCCACAATTTCTGAAGGCAACTTCTGTTCCATGGGTTGATTGTTCTCACTGTCAGAAAGTTTCTCCTTATTTCCAGGTTAAATCTCTCCTTGTTCAGTTTCCATCCATTATTCCTTGTCTGGCCTACAGGAGCGTTAGAAAATGGCTTAACCCCTTCCTCCTCTCTGTGGCAGCCCCTCAAATATTGGAAGACCCCTATCATGTCTCCCCTGGTTCTTCTCTTCACTAGACTAGCCAAGCCCAGTTCCTGCAACCGTTCATTGTATGTTTTAGCCTCCAGTCCCCTAATCATCCTGGTTGCTCTTCTCTGTACTTTTTCTAGTATATATCTTTTTTATAATGTGGTGACCAAAATTGGATGCAGTACTCTAGGTGTGGTCTTACTAAGGCTTTATAGACTGGTATTAGTACTTCCCTTGATCTTGACTATATCCCTCTATTAATACAACTTAGGATTGCATTAGCTTTTTTGGCTGCTGCTGCACACTGCTGGCTCATATTTAGTTGGTTGTCCACAAAGACTCCAAGATCCCTCTCACAGTTCCTACTATTGAGTCTGGTTTCACCCAGTCTATATGTGTACTTTTGGTTTTTTTCTTGCCTAAGTGTAGGACTTTACTTTTCTCTGCATTGAATTTTATTTTGTTAGATATGGCCCAGTGTTCTAGTCTGTCAAGATCCATCTAAATGGAGCTGAGCGTTTACTGGCCAGATGCCCTTCCTGTCACCAAAGTGGAGTTAATTTATGTGTGATGGGAGACAAATGTGGAAAAATATGAATATGAGGAAGGGGGGAGAGAAAGTGGGTTTTCCTACTAATGTTTGTCTCCGTCACTGCTTATTGGAAGCAGATAATATAACGTAAATTCCTGCTTTCTTGTGTGTATGTAAATTCATCTAAAGTTCATCTAATGAAATTCATCTAATCAAGCCCATAATTTTGGATTTATTGATTTTGTCATGTTTATGTAGTATATATTGGAGTGGGTGACTCTTTGACAGCTGTATGCAATGAAATTTCATTTTAATGTATGCCAATTAGTGTACATTCAAGGTGACAATAAAGTTATTCTAAGTCTAAGTCATCTGTGTGCATTTGTATCAGTGGTGGGATTCAAAAAAATTTACTATCGATTCTGTGGGCATGGCTTGGTGGGTGTGGCAAGGGAAGGTTACTGCAAAGTCCCTTTCCCTCCCCATCCCACTAACCTGCTTTCTAGCTCTGTTCTCCTGCGCAGGGCAACAAAAAAGCACCCAGTTGATCAGTAGGGACTCGAGAGGCAGGGAATAGATGGGGGCGGGGTGGTATTTGCTGGTCAGAGGTGGTATTTGCTGGTCCTCCAAACTACTCAAAATGTCTGGTATCGGTTCTCCAGAACTGGTCAGAACCTGCTGAACCCCACTTTCTGATGTGTATGTATATGTAAACACACACATAACTAAACACACATTGAGCTTCACGATTAATCATGCCCCTTAGAAAGAGGCAATAAATGCTGAATAACATCTTCCAAACAACCAGATAGGAATAGCTTTAAGAAGCAAAATCAATGAGACTCACCCCTTTTCCATTTTTTTAAAGGCAGCTGCAGAAACAGCTGACTTCAAAAAATTGCTTTAGGTGCCGTTCCCTAAAATAGGATTCATTGTGGCAGATTTATGTCAGCTTCATCACTCTATAGTTCTAACTGATTTTATTGTGGTGGAACTTTTCTCCATTCATTTCGCTGCATTGTGTCCCATCAGTCTCAAGAAATGGACACTTCTAGGTACGAAGGCAGTAAAAGAGTGGTGGTATTCAGCAGGTTCTGACCAGTTCTGGGGAACTGGCAGTGGAAATTTTGAGTAGTTTGGAGAACCAGCAAATCCCACCTCTGACTGGCCCCGCCCTCATCTATTCTCTGCCTCCCATTCAGTCCCAGCTGATTGGCTGGATCTTCTTTGATTGCCCTGCCCAGGAGAACAGAGCTGGAAAGCAGGTTAGTGGGGTGGAGAGGGAATGGGGATTTTGCAGTATCCTTCCCCTGCCACGCCCACCAAGCCATGCTCACAGAACTGGTAGTAAAAAAAAATTGAATCCCACCACTGCAGTAAAACCTAGTCAACAGTGTTTTTATAAATACAGGTATCCTCGACTTACAACCACCAAGGAGCCTTAAATTTCTGTTGCTAAGCAAGACATTTGTTCAGTGAATTTTGTCCCATTTTATGAACTTTCTTGCCCCAGTTTTTAAATGAATCAGCGCAGTTGTTAATGTTCTGACCTGGCCTTTGCAGAAGCAAGAAACAGATTCCTTGCAAAGAAAAACCTCTCTTTATTTACACATTGAGAATTAATGGCATTCACCAACAGAAATTCCAGGCAAGAGTTCTTCAGGGAGTTAACTGAAGCAATAGTCCTTATCAGCTTGTTATGATAAATGCAATGTTGTGAGCTCCCAACAGGAAGACTGCAAATTAAGTCAGTTCAAACAAAGAAATAGACAAACCTCAGTTCTGGCAAGGCAGTCTTTGTCATAGGAAACACACAAGGAGCAAATTTTCCAGGAATGCGAACAGTTGTCTGCAACAACCAAACCACTCCCCTTTCCTCCTATTTATTCCGCAATCATGTTTGTTTTGCTTCCTGAGCTTGCTCATTATCCTCCGTTGTTCACCTTTCCTATCTACTCTGCGCATACATGCACCTGGAACAGGCCCCAGCTGTTCATCCTCCTCATTCAACACTGACTCCAAAGGTAGCTGCCTCTCTGGCTGGGAAATGCCGGACAGCCCTGGCTCTATCTCTGTGTCCGACGCTGAGTACCCATCAGAGCCTTTCCTGGGCTCCAGAACTTCTTCCCCAGCCTCCGCTGGCAACTGGTGGGCCACAACAGTTAAGTTAGTGAGATGGTTGTTAAGTAAATCTGGTTTCCCTGCTCAGTTTGCTCATCAGATATTCATCAAAGTGAATCACATGATCCTGGCACACTGCAACCATCTTAAATATGCACGAAGCCCCCCCTCCCAGATTAAAATATTCTTTATTTGTAATATTAAGAGAGCCAGAATATGATATTTCCCAAAAGGAGAAATGGAGAAACATGTTCTTAAAGGCAGAAAGCAGCTCCCAAAAGCTTCCAGCAGATGCCTGAAGTCTTTAGAGATGGACATTATGTACCTATTAAGAAAGACTGGGCCAATCTACTCATAAACCAAACACTTTCAATTCCAGCTGATGGGATTAAGAATTTACATTCCCCACAAAAAATATAAAGAAAGGACATGCCCTCTAGGACATAATAGGACTAACCCATCACCATTGAAATAGTAAAAGACAAAAGGCTCACTACATTGCACAGCCTCCTGGAGCATCTCAGAACCCTATAAAAATCCATCCCTTCCTAAACCAAGGGGTCAGCTACCCCAGAAAGTTTCTGACATCCCAATAAGCAGAGTCCTTCTTTCCAATCAGTCTCCATTTTATTTCCAGCGTTTTTCTCCCAGCTTGGAACCAGACCAGATTTTACTTCCAACAACTATGAGTCACAAAGCATCTGAATTTTGATCATATGACCATGGGGATGCTACAATAGTCCTAAATATGAAAAAATGGTCATACGCCAGCGCTGTTGTAACTTTGAACATCACTAAATGAACTCATGTAAGCCACGTTGTACCTGTATCACTATATAATTGTGCCATTAACATGGAGGTTACAATTTTTGCACATTTTATGCATTGGTGGAGTAATACTTCACTTGTGGCCTCACTGCTATGGTCCAAAATGATTAAACTATGTCGCTTTCTCTCTTGGCTGCTTGAGAAAAACAAATTTCTGTTTCATTAGCATAGCATTATCACACCAACATGTCCGAGAGTTGATGGAAGAGCGAAATAGTTGTGGTTGTCAGCTGCCTGGATAATCAGCCATCCTTGATATGGAGTCATGAGCACTTCCTAAATTTATTGGATGAAGATATCTCTGCATTCTGCTTTCACAATTCCAGATCTCTGACTTGCATAGTATACAAATAGCTGGGATAGGACAGGAAGAAATTCTTCTGATTAAATTATGGAGTGCTCTGACTGTGTGCGGAATACAGATCCACACAATGCAGCAGAAACAGGAGCTCCTCCTTCAAGGTAAATTTTCTTTTTAACAAATGTCAATGTATTTTATTGCTTAAAAGAGGATCAGAAAAGAAATGAGATAACTCTATACACCTATCATCTATCCATCCATCCACCCACCCACCCATCCATCCATCTATCATCTATCTATCTATCTATCTATCACTATCTCTATGACTACCTATCTATCATATCTATTCATCTATCACTATCTATAGTCTGTCATTATCTCTTTCTCTGTTTCTCTCTATTTATGTTTGTTCGTGTATAATTGCACATACACACACACATGCATGCACACATACAAAGTAATTATGTATCATAAAGCCTGTGTTTACTCCAGTGGTGGGATTCAACCGGTGCAACAACCAATTTGGTGAGCATGCACTTTGTGTGTTGCACGCTCTGCATGCGCTGCATGTGCTATGTTTGAAAACAGCTCTGAGACTTACTTTTTACTGTAGCCCCTATGAGTAAAATAGCTGAGGCGTGCAATTCACTCTGCTGCACCTATCATCTGGGCTTCAAACAAAGGAAATATAGGACAGGCTAGGGCAGGGGAGGGTGAATGGGTCCAACTCATCACTGGAACTACTGTTTTGCCCAAACTGGTTGTACCAACTGAATCCCACCCCCGGTTTATTCTTAGCAATCCCATCAATCCCTGGTTGTCAACCTGAATCTATCTTTGGGGCTTTGTTGTTGTTGTTGTTGTATTTTCAAATATTCATTGAAAGAAAATAAAGCATGAAAAAAAAAAGCCATTTGCTTCCTTATTTTAAGTCTAAGAGTATATCTTTGGCTCATGAAAGAAAAAAGGAAGGAAGGAAGGAAGGAGATAAAGGGAGGAAGGAAGGAAGGAAGAAAAAAAAGAGAGAATTTAATTTACTGTTGTATGCTTCCTAGAGTCACACTCCTGTGAGATGGTTTATATAAATATGAATGAATGAATGAATGAATGAATATGGTTCACCAAGGAATAAATTGAGAACTACTGAAGAACAGGTTCAGCTGAATGCAATGTATTGATTCTAAAATGTATGGAAAATAGAAAACATGAATAAAATAAATTTCTGGCTTGCTGGTAACAGGTTATAGTGATTAAATATCTGTGGCTGAGATGAAGCGGCTTGAACATATGAATACTCACATATTCATACATGAATATATTCACTGTTCCTAATTCTCCACCAATAGATTTGATATCCTATAGCTACAACTCTTCAGGTTGTTGACGTGTACGTGGGATGAGTTGCTGTTGAGTTTATGTTTTTGTACTTCTTTCTATCTTGCAGTTAATGTTGGTTATCAGTCCTTCTCTCTTAACCAGGCTGGTTTTGGCTGCTCCCTGCAATTTTTTCATTATCAGGTATTCTTTTTTTTTTAACTTTATTCATCAAACAAAAATTACAAATTCGAACAAGCAAAATAAGAAAATTTAAATATAAACAGGGACGATAGGTCCCCTCAAGGTGAGGTCCACAGAAGTTAAGTTAGAATTAAAACTATGAAAGTCCATGGCAGAAACAACTGAATTGGGTAAGATATTCCAGACTTTGACAACAGTGTTATAAAAATGTGATATTTTTTTTTATACAATTGAGTTTAGAACAGTTTACATTAATGGATAAAGGCAAATATATGTATCCCAGAATAGGGTTGTGAGATTGAATTTGGGACAGTCAGTGGGACCAGAGATGTAATCTTCCAAACTTTCAGATTCACACTGGAGCCCATATTCAGAGAATTTCTCTCGACCCTCAACTCCAACTCTGGGCATGGCTTAGCTCTGTGCTCAGCTCCAAAACAAAACTAGCCTGCTCTTGTCTGCCTGCTGAACTGAACTGACTTACAATCTCTCCTCTCTACCGAGTTGGAAGAATCTGCTGTTGGTATTGTAAATTTACTTCATGTGTTATTATGTAGATAAAGAGAAGTTAATGAATCCTACTGAATCAGTTACCTGTGTGCGCTTTCTGGATTTGATTTCTGCAACAAACTCTTGACAATATGCTATTATGGACAGAAAGATGCAAGACATTTCTTTTGTAAAATACTTCTGAACTCGCTTGATGGCATTAACGTCTGATATGCAGTAAGGATTCTGGCTTTGATCCTGGTGCTTGAAAGTATCACCAAGAAGGAAAGCAGAACTGTAAAGGCCCAGTCCCACTGCACTTACGGATGCAAAGAGGATGTAAAACGTTAAAAAAAGCTTGCCATCCGTTGGAAAACGCAATGCATCCGTTGTGTACTCATTGCATACGTGTTTCATACGCTCTATCCGTCGAGCATCCATCCACTGAGATTTCATCCACGCAAGAAGTTTTGAGCTGTACAAAACTTTGTGAACGGATGAACTTTCCATCACGTATGATGTACATCCGTGACATATAGGGCAACAAACGTTCTATGTCCGTTATCATCTGTTAAACGTCCGCTGTATCCTCTCTGCATCCTCTGAGCATCCCCTCAACTCACATCCGCTCCAGCTGAAAACGGAAAGAGGGAGGAAAGAAAAGATACACGGAACATCTACGCAACGTTAGTAACATGGAAGTAGAAAGGACGTAAGCATATACATCTCGTATATAAAGTATTAAAAATGGACAAAACCTTCGTATCTGGGATGTATCTCGTATATTTGGGATGTCTGGAGTATGTCTAGAGTATGTAGAAGGACACCTAGCGGACAACCGATATTTTCTATAAAAAGGGGGAGAAAATCATCTGAATCACTGGGATGGTGGACCAAACAGTCCCACTATGGTTGCACTGGAGGTTTATCTATCCCACAACTATCCTTATCTATCCCACAAGCATGCAAAGGCTTAAACATTTTTTCAAAGTTTTCACCAAAACTTTATTAAGGTAAAAAAATGAACCAAGTGTCTTAAGAAAAGATAACCTTTCTTAACTTTCTTAACTTTATGACTTTATTAAATAAGCAAAATGAATCAAGTAAAGTGTCTTAAGTGTCTTAAGCAAAGATAACCTTTATTAACTTTCTTAACTTTATGACTTTATTAAATAAGCAAAATGAACCAAGTAAAGTGTCTTAAGTGTCTTAAGCAAAGATAACCTTTATTAACTTTCTTAGGTAAACTTTATGACTGTATTAAATAACCAAAATGAACCAAGTGTCTTAAGTGTCTTAAGCAAAGATAAACTTAACAAGTACAACTCAGTCTCTGACACTATTCTCAGTCACTCTGAGTCATGTCCCTGGTCTCAGCTGTTAAGCGGGCAGGGACTGTAGAGGTGGCTGTGGCTTGAGTGCTGGTCTGAGGCACCATTGGGGTGCTTGGCCCCAAGGGTACAACAGGGGATGGTGTGTTCAGAAGCTATCCGAGAGCTGACTCAGTCCCGTGAGGTTGAGAGGCCCTTCATCAAGGACTTGAGATGTCAGTCCGAATACTGATGACAGATTGTCCGTTGACGGGCTTGGCTGTGGGGTGGAGGAAGGAGGAGTGTAGTGGGGCTGTCTGGTCTGCATCTGGGTGAGGACTGGCGTCTGTGGCATCCGATGAACCTGGGCCTGGACTGGGAAGTTCTGCTTCTGCTGTGGGAAGTCCTGGTAGTCGTAGCCTTGATAGGTGAGGGGCTGTTGAAAGCCGTGGAAGGGCTGTGACATCGCCTGGGGTGGAGGAGCAGACCTGGACTGGGTAGGAGCAGCTTCTATCATGTGACCAGATCCATTTTATTGTCCATTTTGTGATGGTCATTAAGTGGATGTTAAGGCATAAAGCAAGTCCATGGTTTGCTATGGGCTGCTTTTTGCCAAATACAGTGAAACCTCAGGTTGCGAACGCTTCTGTTTGTCACCAAAATAGGTGGTGAACACATTGGCATGGAAAGATTCCCTTTTTGTGCTGATTTCCCCTTCGGCGCCATTTTTTTGCTTGTTTGTTTGTCTGTGTATGCGCAGACAGTCATGCTATCAGTCATGACCAAATTGGGTTGCAGCTGTAGTCCTGAAATGGATTACAGTCGCGACCCGAGACTCCACTGTACTGAAGCTACAACATTGCAAATTGTCACTCATGTGATTGGAGAATGGTGCAAATAGCTGTAAGTACGGGCCAATTGCTGAGTGCTCAAATTCTGGTCACATGACTGTGGCAGGAGGGCAGCTGTCAAAACTTCAGGACCAGTCATGAGCACCTTTTCGGTGGGTGGGAGGAATTTCCAACTTGATCTGTCATAAATCAAGGACTAACTATATTTAAACCTATACTTCCTTTATTCGTCTATTTAGAACTGTCTCAGTCTCTCCCACCGCACCAGATAAACTTGGGTGGTGCACAGCAGTTCAAGAAGCCTAAAAGGGTAGAAGAAATCGGCCTATGTCCTGGTCATGAAGTTATGGGGGCAAACATTTTATGCATTGACAAGCCCTGGCCTTTTTGAGGGCAGCCATTTTGGAAACAACATGGTTTCTGAAATTTCAGCCCAAAACATTTGTCAGTCCTAAATGAAAGAATACAGTTTTTATGTCAGTGTGTCTTCCTTTGCATTATTTTCTACTCATAATGCAATAGATATGCAAAAATTATTTCTTGTTGTCATACTTGTCCATTCTTTATGGAATACTGATTTGTTAAATTGGCACGCTGCTCATCTCAATGTCAGGTGCTTCTGGATGGCTGAAAATAATATAAAAACACAATACAATAAGACAAAAATCTTCAACAATAAGACTGAAAACATTAAAACTCACCTAGGCTAGATAAAATAATCTGTGTTTTATTTAGATGTTTTCATATCAATAACTGCTATGGAAACCTTTTACCCTCCCAGCCAATTCTGGCTCTCAAATAGCTGGGGGTCTTATCAATGTCTGAATTTTGTAGGGGATTTGGGATTCCCCAATTCAAAGGTAAAACAAAACATTCCTTATTTTATAATCCTTGAATTGACAGGTTTGCTTTGGAATTATTTGGGATGATACGGCCTTTCACATAAGGTTTCAATCACTCTCATGCACACTTTTTCCTTTTCAGTTTAGTGGAGCTGAAATAATTTCCCAGTGATTTATAACTGGAACAGGTATCCAAACAGACTTCAGTTCACTCGCTCAAATGACTGGGCTTTTTGATTAAGTCACAGAGAGGTATAGAAAGAAGGGAGGGAGGGAAGGAAGGAAGGAAAAGATGGAGGGAGGGAGGGAGGGAGGGAGGAAGGACAAGAAGAGGGAGGGAGGGAGGAAAAAGAGGGAGGCAGAGAGGGATAAAGGAAGGAAAACAATAGGGAGGGAGGAAGGAAGGTCCCTGAACAATGAAAAAAACAAAAGATTTTATAGAAGTTGAGGGCTACAAAGTGGGAAATCCTAGAGATTTGATTTGCTGGTTAATATGAAGAAGAAGGCCATGACACTGTAGCTGGAGGTAGTTCTATTTTTGGGCAAAATGGACCTTTCAGGAGGACAGCAGAGCTGAAGAACTTCCCTATGAAGGAGGTGGAATGTCGAAGTCATATGCTGATGGAGCATGGAAGGTTGGGTTTCTCTAGGTTGCAATTCCCTTGCTAGGGCTGCTCTTGCGCTGTGGTGTCAACTGGTGATGGGACTTCTATTCTTTGGTTTGATGAGTTTGCAGGAAGGGGGGAAGGGAGGGTTAATTTGGGTCTTTGGGATTAGACCAAGAAATGAAATGATTTTCACTCTGGCCATATCTAAAAGAGAAGAATTGCATTCTTTTACTCTTCTCTTTTAGATATGGACATGGAAAATAAATCCATTTTTAGATGTATTTTCCTAGCTGTATCACAACGTTGTTGTACACATGAGAACATAACCAGGGGTGGAATTCAAAAATCCCAACAATCAGTTCTCTGCCTGGTTGCTGGGTGGGCATAGCCATCTTGGGCATGGCCTACCGGAACTTCTGGGAGGGCTGTTTTTTGCCTTCCCCAGAGTCCAGAGGCTTCCCTTGGGCCTCTGGGAGTAGTCCAGAAGCCAGAAACAGGCCAATTTCTGAACTTTTGGAACTTCTGGTTCAGCCCATTTTTTGCCCTCCCAGAGCCTCCTCGCGGACCCTGCCCTTACCTGCATCCAAAATGGGGTGCATGGAGACTCCTGGGAGGGGGTTGGGTGGGTGGGAGCCAGCCAGTTGGTTCAACTACCGGTTCAGCGAACCAGACATAAATTTAACATCCAGTTCACCTGAATCATCCCGAACCGGCTGAATCCAACCCCTGATCATAACACATGCAATGTCCTTTACCCCTTCTTTCCCCCTGCCCAACCTCTTCTTGGCACTTACAACACTGGATGAGGAAAGGCTGTCCTGTTTAGGAAGGTGCATTGCAACCTTTTGTAAATATTTCATGTCCTGCTGTCTTGCACATCTCTAAGTGATTCCATTCCTCTTTGAGCTCTTTCCGCAGATAGAGGCATAACAACTTAATAACTTCCAGGAAAGAGGATAAAAATGATATATTTTATTACAAGAAGGGAAGCTGGCCAAAGAATGGCCTCACAGTAGCCTAACTAGACAAAGAGGAGAACTGGAGAATATTTCTTGTGTGGAGTTCACAGCTGACAATCGGAAGAGCTGTAAATATGAATTGGGGTACTTATTCTGCCATCTGGGAAATCTGGATTTCCACTGGAAGATTATTTTGTTGCATTTGCAATAAATAAACTCTTACCTTAAATTAGATCTTTGGTCTCCCCAGTGGTAACAGTAAAGGTAGTTCTTGACTTAGAACCATAATAGAGCCCACGATTCCTGTTGCTAAGTGAGACATCTGCTAAGTGAGTTTTGCCCCATTTTATGACCTTCCTCGCGACAGCTGTTAAGGGAATCAATGCCATGGTTAAGTTACTAACACGGTTGTTAAGTGAATCTGGTTTTCCCATTGACTTTTCTTGTCAGAAGGTCACAATCACATGACCCCTGGGACACTGCAACCATCATAAATACGAGTCAGCTGCCAAGTGGCTGAATTTTGATCACATGACTATGGGAGCTGCTGCAACGGTCATAAGTGTGAAAACTAGTCATAAGTCACTTTTTCCAGTGCTGTTGTAACTTTGAACGGTCACTTAATGAACTGTTGTAAGTCGAGGGCTACCTGTATAGCAAGAAGAGTAGTAATGTTTGGGTTATTCAAAAATGGATTTTAGAGAGGGGTGCATAATAAAATATGATTTGATAGTATCTAATGCAGAGGTGTCAAACTTGATTTCATTAAGGGCTGCATCAATTTTGTGTTTGACCTTGTGGGGGCATGGTGGCATAGGTGGGGTAGTTGTGGCTAGGGTGGGCATGGCCAGTTAAACTTCACTTGTGTTGGGGGCACCTGTGGTGGCCAAGTGCTAAGGCAGGACTTTCCTCAGATCCTCACAATATAATTTTCCTTCTTTCCTTTTCTTCTTTTTCCTTCCCTCATTCTCCTTTCTTTTTTCTTCCTGTCTTTCCTTCCTTTTCTTTGTCTTTCCTCTTTCCCTTTCTCCTTTCCTGTCCCTTCTTGCATGCTCAAATGCAAAATAAGTAAAATTTCTCCTTTTGTTTTGTTTTTAGCCCTCTGCCAGCAAAAATGGAGCATGGGGAGGGCACATGCAGCTCCCCTGAGCTCTGTTTTCATTGGCAGAGGGCTGCAGGAGGCCATCACGACCAAAAGCTGAGCCTGGGAGAGGAGCATGTGCCCTCCCAAGCTCCATTTTCATTGGCAGAGGCCTCACAGGCCAGCCTTTTGCTATTTCAGGGCAGCCCTGCAGGCCAGATATTAGCATCTTGCGGGCCTGATTTGACCCACAGGCCTTGAGTTTGACACCCCTGCTCTAATACATCGATGGAAGATTAATCAGCATTCAAGGTGTCAAAAAGACAGAGCTTCAATTGTATGGTCAACACTATTTTGACTGCTTCGACAACCAACAAGATGCAATTCAATGGCGAGAAAAGTAAAGTCCTACTTAGGCAGGAAAACACAAATGCACAGGTAGAGGACAGGCATTACCTGGTTCAACAGTGGTACCTGTGAGAGATTATCTGCATGTCCTGGTGGACCACTGCTTAACTATGAGCCAGCAGTGTGATGCAGCTGCCAAAAAGGCTAATGCGATTCCAGGCTGCATCAACAGAAGGGGAATATCAAGATCATGAGAAATGATAGAACTGCTTTATACTGCATGGGTGAGACCACACTTGGAATACTGTGCCCAGTTTTGGTTGTCACAAAACAAAAAAAGATTTTGCAGAGAAGAGCTAAATTATATGATGTACAATTCAAGGCACTAATTATGTTTCACATTGTAAGGGAGATCTCACAGCCATCTTCCAGTACTTGAAGGTTTGTGACAGACTGTCAGCTAACTCTCCATAGCAGGACAAGGAGCAATGGGTGGAAGCCAGGGGTGGAATTCAAAAATCCCAGCAACCAGTTCGTGGCCCGGTTGCTGGGTGGACATGGCCTTGGTGGGTGTGGCCTACCGGGACTTCCTGTTTCTGGCTTCTGGTAGGCCTCTGGAACCTGGGGGAGGCAGTTTTCATCCTCCCCCGGGCCTCTGGGAGGGGGAAAACAGCCTCCCCTGGACTCTGGAGGCCCACCGGAAGCTGGAAACAGGCCTGTTTCATGACTTCCGGTACTTCCAGAAGGCCCATTTTTCCTCCTCCCAGAGCCTCCATATTGACCCTGCACTTACCTGAATTGAAAATGATCTGCATGGAGACTCCTGGGAGAGTCGGTTCAAATACCAGTTCAGTGAACCAGATGCAAATTTAATATGGCTGAACCAGTCCGAACCGGTAGAATTTCACCCATGTTTAGTGTTATAAGAGATATCTGATAGCCGTCTTCCAGTACTTAAAGGTTTCTCAACTTACTCTCCATAGCAGGACTAGAAGTAATGGGTGGAAGCTCCTCAGAGGGAGATCCATTCTGGAAATAAGGAGGAATTTCTTCACATTGAGAACAATTGATCAGTGGAATAGCTTGTCTCTAGAGTTTTGGTGCTCCTTCACTGGAGGTTTTCAAGAAAATATTAGACAACCATTTGTCCAGGATGGTATAAGGACTCCTACTTGTGCAGGGGGTTAGACTAGAAGACCTCTAAGGTCCTTCTATCCTTACGATTCTCTCCTCTCTCCTGGCAGACAGCCCTGCCACAATTTGCCCTGTCTTGAGAGAATGAAAGAGTCACACAATAAAATTAAACTGAATATAGAAAGGTATGATAGATCTTTGGGAATGAGAGTGATGGGTCTAAAAGTAGAATGGAAACCAATGCTAGAAATCTTAGTGAAAAACATAATGAAAAAGATCATTATGTGAAGATGTAACTAAAACTGGGGCAGAGAAGAGCAACAAAAATGATTAGGGGGCTGGAGGCTAAAACATACAAAGAATGGTTACAGGAATTGGGTATATATCTATTGTTCCAATATTTGAGAAGTTCCTACAAAGACGGAGGCGTCAAACTATTTTCCAAAGCACCTAAAGGCAGGACAAGAAACAACAGATGGAAACTAATCAAGAAAAGAAGCAACCTAGAACTAAGGAGACATTTCCTGACAGTTAGAACCATTAACCAGTGGAACAAGTTGCCTTCAGATGTTGTGGGTTCTTCATCAATAAAGGCTTTCCAAAAGAGATTGTACAGCCATTTGTCTGAAATGGTATTGGATCTCCTGTTCGAGCAAGGGATTGGATTAGAAGATCTCCAATATCCTCTCCAACTCTATCATTCTATGTTTTATGTTCTATATATCAGAAAATAAGAGCATAGCTGAAAGACAAAATGATAAAACATTCATGTGGCTTGTTTGGGGAGTGACTGTATAATCTGTTGAGTATTGGAGTAGAGACAGCCAACACCCAATGACTGGGAAAATGAAGTTCTTGCTCCCTTGTAACGTAGAGAGAGAAAAAATAGGAAATATGAATGCAACAATTCCCAGAGATTGTTTGTGTAATGTTCAAGGAAATGCATTGGGCAGAATTCTGATTTCAAGGATATGTAAGGTTACAGTGAGATAATTTGGAGATTGCAATGTGAGCCGGGATGCACATGCCAGATTTTTAGTTTATCCTAGAGGAATGTAGGAATGCTAGAATATTTATTGATTTAGCTAAAGCATATTGTAAAGGGAATAAATTTGACTTATGGAATGCTTCATATGTTGATGGGGTTGAAGGATGATTGCTGAATGCAGTCAGAAGTGAGGCAGGAGTGAGAATAATTGGAACATTTAGAAAGGGCGCACCGAGAAACTAATGACACCAGCGAGAGCAATCAACTTTAGAACTGACAATGAAGATACTGAAGTAGTAGACAGCTTCTGGCTCTTTGAGTCAGTTATTGACGGTAAAGGAACTGGCTGTCAAGAAATATGCCACAGATTAGCACTTGACAGAGTAGCCGCAAAGACCTTGGAAAAGAGAGTCAGATGCTGAGATCCATCTATTCTTACAAAGTTTCAGAATTGATCAGACAATGTGTAGGGAGTAAAGAGGACGGGTTTGAAGGTCAGAGGGAAGATCTCCACCAAGATCAGTGGTGGGATTCACAGAACCATACCGGTTCTGTGGGCGTGGCTTGGTGGGCATGGCAGGAGAAGGTTACTGCAAAATCCCCATTCCCTCACCACCCACTAACCTGCTTTCCAGCTCTGTTCTCCTGTGCAGGGCAACAAAAGAGGACCCAGCTGATCAGCTGGGACTCAGGAGGCAGAGAATAGGTGGGGGCGGGGCCAGTCAGAGGTGGTATTTGCCGGTTCTCCAAACTACTCAAAATTTCCGCTACCGATCCTCCAGAATGGGTCAGAATCTGCTGAATACCACCTCTGTAACAAATGGATAAACAAGACATGAGTCCCAAGACAAGAATGTAGTTTATAAAAACACTTCAGACAACTACACACAGACAGGGAAAGAGAGAAACAGAGACAGAATGAATGAATGAATGAATGAAAGAGACAGAGGGAGAGACAGACAGAGTGAAAGAGACAGAGAGACAGAGAGGGGGAGACAGAGAGAGAAGGAGAGGGAGAGAGGGAGAGATAGACAGACAGTGAAAGAGACAGGGAGGGAGAGGTAGACAGACAGAGTGAAAGAGACAGAGGGAGAGACAGAGAGGGAGAGGGAGAGACAGACAGACAAAGTGAAAGACACAGGGGGGAGAGAGGGGGAGAGAGATGGAGAGAGAAAGATAGAGTGAAAGAGACAGAGAGAGAGACAGAGAGGGGGAGACAGAGAAAGAAAGGGAGAGGGAGGGAGAGAGAGAGAGAGACAGACAGAGTGTACATCCTTCCATTCCTCAACCACCTAGTCAGAGCTGAAGAAGCTTCTTGGATGAGAAGGGAAATGTCTTCAAAGAAAAGCCAAGAAGTCCAGTTGCCTCTTGCAGAAGCATCTTTGGGACAACCATGACCTGGAGGATTGAGAATCTCCATAGACATTAAGAAATACATCTGTTGTACTGTAGTTTCCTCCCCACACAACCTTACTTCTTCCCATACTTCATCATTCAATATTGAGAGAGAAAGAAGAGAGAGAAAGAAGAGAGAGAGAGAGAGAGAGAGAGAGAGAGAGAGAGAGAGAGAGAGAGAGAGAGAGAGAGAGAGAGAGATACACCTTGGCATGTGGATTATTGCATTGCAGACCACAATTTTGGGGGAGGGGAGACCACTTTGCGCACATTAGTAAAATGCTGCAGTCGCTGACGTGATTCTCTGAATTACACTTAATTAAGATTTCAGTTTCAGCTGGGAAATTGGTTATAGAAACAGATGTTTTTGAAATTGCTTGGATTTAACTTTGAAGCGCTATGCAAAAATTGTTAAAGTATAGGATATTATCCCAATTACTACCAAACCACAGGTTACATTGGCAGCATGATCAGAGTTTTTAAATGTTCAAAAAATTGCTTTTAAGGTTGGGCAAAAATGGGTCTGCTCTGGTCTGGGGAGAGATCATGAGCAAGAAAAAGAAGGTGCAGGAGAAACCTTAGTTTATGATCATAGTTTATTGCTAAAAAGACATAACTACAAATAGAACCTATTATTTCCTATCCATTTTAATATTGCAGTCACACACAGCTATGATTCCTTTGTGTGTTGAGAGCTGCAGAAGTCTAGGTTTTCCCTGTCCACCTGCTTATTTTGAACTAGAACATAAAATATATATCACTCTGCAACCTGTAGGTGTCTTCCTGTCCCAAATACTTCCCTTACAAGCTGCCATTCTTCCAACCCCACTAGAACTGGCAAGCCTAAGTGAGAGACAGAAAGTTTCCTTCCATTTTATGGGATAGCATAGCAATAGTATTTAGACATATACCATCCCATCGTGCAAGGGTCTTCAAACTTGGCAAGTTTAAGACTTGTGAACATCAACTCCCAGAATTCCTGAACTAACATGACTGGAGGAGGAATTCTGGGAGTAGAAGTCCACAAGTCTTAAAGCTGTCAAATTTGAAGAGCCCTGCCATAGTGCTTTACAGCACTCTTTGGGAGATTTACAATGTAAGCATTATTTGTATATTGCCCCCAACAATCTGGGTCCTCATTTTACAACCTCGAAAGGATGGAAGGCTGAGTCAACCTTGAGCCAGTCAGAATCAAGCTGCTGGCAGTTGGCAGAATTATCCTGTAATCTTGCACTTTAACTACTGTGCCAACAGATGCTCATAAGACACCAAACACCATAGGTCTGGCAAGTGAGAAGGAAACTTCCTAAGGGCAGAATGATCAAATCTAACCAGAAGCATCTCCTGAAGTCATAATGAGGTGGGAAAATATCAAAAGCAGCATTGTGTCACTGCAAGGCAAGTTTATTTATGGTAGAGCCATGGTGGTGCAGTGGTTAGAATGCAAGATAGCAGACTAATTCTGCCAACTGCCAGCAGTTCGATTCTGACCGGCTCAAGGTTGACTCAACCTTCCATCCTTCTGAAGTCGGTAAAATGAAAAACAAGATTGTTGGGGGCAATAGGCTGACTCTGTAAACCATTTAGAGAAGGCTATAAAACACCATGAAGCGGTATATTAGTTTTAGTGCTATTGCTAAGTGCTATGGTATTGTTTTATTTTTCATTTATTAAATGTCAACATTGCTTTCAAGTTGGTAAGACAAAGATGTAATCAGTGGCTTATTCCTGTGTGAACTGGTGAAGAAGCTAATTTTATAAGCGATAATGGTGGAATGTCTTCTGAATAGACTGGGACTCTGGCGCTTCTTCTAAAGACTTTTGCAAACTTCTGAACAAGCAAAGTCAATAGAGATGGAAGATTCACTTAACAACCATGTTACTAGCTTAATAACTGCAGTGATTCATTAACCACCATGGCAAAAAGTTGTAAAATGAGGCAAAACGCACCCTCTTAGCCACTGTCTTGCTTAGCAATGGAAATTTTGGCTCAATGGATACATGATTGCCACAACCACGGGGATGTTGACATGGTCCTAAGTATGATGACCTGAGGAGTGGCACAAAGGCAACACAGTCACATAAGTAAGAAGAGTCCCTTTAATACTGTTCTGACCCAAACCTTGTTCCAAAGAAACAAACACCAAGCGGAAGTAACAGCAAAACCCTTCAATGATTCTTTACGAATTCCCTTCCTTCCCGGTTAAAAGGCTGTTTCAAACTAATTGTCTCTGATAAGAATGAGCCTTGCCAAGGTTGTGCAAGGCTGCCAAGAACACTAGGTAAAGTTACTAAGAAATGTTTCAAACACACAGAGTCTCCAAATGCCAACTAAGAGAGTCCGAACATCCACAAGACTTGAGTGTAAAAACTTCTTTGCTTCCTGCAAAGAACTCTGGTTTCTCAGCTGGCTTTTATCTCTGAAGGGAGGGGCCATTACCTTGTAGCCTTACTCCAAGGCTGCTGCAGCTGCTCTGTCCTTCGAGTAGCTCTGTGCGCGCACACACTGGGCACAGGCTCCTTGGGAATCCCTTCATTACTGCTGCCAGTCTCCACAATCTCTGAAGGCAGCCTTCTACTCCCTGATGGTCCTGGTCCCATCCCTGCATCACATGCAGGCCCCTCATCTGAATCCTCAGTCTCCAAGAGCTCAGCCATCTGCACCTGCTGCTGGCGAACCACAACAAGTACCTCCAATTTTGCTCCCAATGTCCAGGTTACCTTCGCTGGAAAAAAAAAAACTCTTTAAGTGGAGGAAACTCAGTTTGAAAACAAAGTGCATTACAAACTGTAAAGAAAAATCCACACAAACCACACTGCAGTAATTAACTTGACAGGGCAGGAGAAGGAATTGCAGATTTGAAAAGCCAGCAAAACAAACACAGTTGGGGAAACACCAGGAACTCAGACAAG
Organism: Laticauda colubrina; assembly: GCA_015471245.1. NCBI lineage: Eukaryota > Metazoa > Chordata > Lepidosauria > Squamata > Elapidae > Laticauda > Laticauda colubrina. The sequence goes on along the minus strand of BLBF01000006.1, from coordinate 9,338,500 downwards.
CCTCAACAATATCAGATAATTCACAATTTGCTCTCAATTGTTGGCTGTGTACAACTCCCCCTTTTAAACACTGTGTTCCCAGCTGCAGCTAATTAAGGGAATCAGAGCCCTTTCCTCCCCTGTAAGCCACACAACTCATGTTGCTCCCTTCTCCGTTCCTCCCTGCGTGCCCTAGGATGAAGAGGGGGTGGGCCTGGATCTTCCTCTGAATTCCCACTGCCTTGCTCTATTTCTCCACTGCTCTGCCCAGCTGGACTTGGCCCTTCCCCAGTTTCTTTCCCAGCCAATGGAGTCACACTCCCAATCCCTGTCAGCTGTTCAGCCTCCCCCTTGGAATCAGATTCCAACAGGGGCATGACACTATGCGTCATAAGTCATTATAACTTTGAATGGTCACTAAATGAATGGGGGTAAGTCAAGGACTACCTATACTAACTTTACCCTTTTCAAATGCTTCTCCGATGACAGAGAGCTTGCAAAGGCTTATTTCCTCATTCGGTTATGGATTCTCTCTTGTTGACAGTCTGTTTGACAGTATGGAGAAAGTCTAATATATGACATTAGAAAAGAAGAACAGGTGCTCTCTGTGACACATTCCTAATCAGTGTGACATTTCAAATAAGATTGTTTCATGCATCAGACACACAAAAATGACCTTGGTTTACTTCTAGGACTTACATCTTATGTAATACAATTGGACAGCAATGAGTAGAATTTCCATTAGGATATAGCATAAAAGGAACCGTGCAGTGGCCTAGAGGTGGAACTCTCACCTCATAATCAGGAAACTGAATTTGATCCTAGGTAAAGGCAGATATTTCTCTCTCTGGGCACAATGAGAATATATCTGCCGAACAAAACTCTACGTTGGTGACAGGAAGGGCATCCAGCCAGTAAACACTCTGCTACCTCCATTCAGTTGCCCAGAGTCCACCCCACAAGGGATTATAAGGTCATTAAAACATGATGATGGTAAAAGCTACCATATGATAAAATAGTTTTACCAAAACCTTCCAAAATAACCCAGAGAATGATCTGGGAATTAATTTTCAATAGTTGAAATTACCAAACGTATTCTGATTTGAAAGTTAAGTCTTCTATATCCAGTAGAAAACAATACATGTCACAACCCTAACCCTAACCCTAACCCAGACAGTAAACACAGACAAAGGCAGCAGCCCCCACATTTTAAGGTTTAATCACAATTTTGTTCCTTTACAGATAAAAGGCTGCTTTCCAACAATTAGTTCCGACAAGAAAGAGCCTTGCTGAGTTGTTTGTCAAGGCTGCCAAAAACCCAATGACAAGAACTAATTTACAGAATTCTCCAAACACGAACGAAGATGTCCACCAGTTGAGTTTCAGAGCTTCTATGCTGTCTGCAAAGAACACTTTTCCAAACCTGGCTTTTATCCACTTCAGGGAGGGGCCAGTACCTTGCAGCCTTACTCCCAAGTCACCTGTGCTGCTGGAATTTTTCTTTCCTACGAGCGATCCTTTGTGCATGTGCACTTGGCACAGGCTCCTCGGAAACCTCCTCAACACTGCTGCCACCCCCCACCACCTCTGGAGGCAGAAGTCCACTCCCTGATGGTCCTGGCCCTTCATCAGAGTCCTTGCTCTCCTCAGCCATCTGCATCTGCTGCCGGCTAACCACAACAGGGGTTTGTTCCCTCTGTTTATTTACAGTAGCTTGCTGTGTCCCTTGTGGTGGGAAAGCAGTTTCTTCCTTGGGGGTTCCTTGATTAGAATATTATTCTCTGCTTGTTGGTCTGCATTAAACCTTGCTTATCTCAATATTGGCTGATGGAGAGGATGTGTGTGAATCAGCAGTGAAATTCAATTTTTTTTCCTGATCAGCTTTGTCGGCATGGCTTGGTATACTTGGTATAATAGTAATAGCAACCAGGGGCAATTTTTTACCAATTCAAATCATCCCTACCGCCTCTCCCAAGGTCGGCTGAGGTGATTGAATTTCACTCCTGCTTCTGGTAGTTTCTTTTAAGAAGTGATGGAAAGGCTGGAGGCTAAAACAAATGAAGAACGGTTGCAGAAACTGAGACTGGCTAGTCTAGTGAAAAGAAGGACCAGGGGAGACATGATAGAAGTCTTCCAATAATTGAGGGGCTGCCACAGAGAGGAAGGAGTCAAGCTATTTCCCAAGGCACCAGAAAGAATAATGGTTGGAAACTGAACAAGGAGAAATTCAACCTAGAAATAAGGAGAAATTCTCTGACAGTGAGAACAATCAACCAATGGAACAGAAGTTGCCTTCCAAAATTATGAAAGCTGCATCACTGGAGGCTTTCCAGAAGAGATTAGATCTGTCAGAAATGCTGTAGGGTCTCCTGCTTGGATACAGGGTTGGACTAGATGACCTACAAGGTCCCTTCCAACTCTGCTAATCTGTAAATGATGTATTTTAATTGGTTTAGGATTTTCCCTGATTGCATTCTGAGGGAAGCAGAAAATTTTGGCTTGCAAAAAGAAAGCAAATGTTTTCAAAGAAAGGGAGCAGAAACAGGAAGGGTGGCTGAGAAGACCCGTCTCTTAGTTTCCATAGATTTGCAAACGTCTCTCCAAATCTCTCAGAGAGAATGAAGCAATTATCGAAGGAAAATGATAAAGGGTAATGAAGCAGAGACCATCTGGGTGAGAAGCACAAAAGCAATTTGCAGTGTGTTTTGTGTTCATTTTTATTTTTAATTTATATGTGCTTTGGGTTTGGACTGAATTTCTTCCCTTTAAAAACTGTTCTTGGGAAAGTTTTTTTCTCCAGCCGATCATAACTGAACATTTGGGGCCAAGTTGAAGGAATTAAAGGGATTTTACCTATTTTTGTGACTTTGTTGCTTTTGTGCCATGCCCTGGGTCATCACAATGCCCCACATGACATTATACACATCTTAGATTGGATGGCCAGTTTGAACTGTTGGGGGTGGGAACAGCGGCATAACTTTCTATATGTGATTTTCCCACCTATTATCTCAGATCTTGTATTTCTTCTGATGCTACCACTTCAATTTTCAGTAAAAGCCCTTTTCTCTATAACAATAGAGTCTAAAGGTTTCTTTCTTGGATTTTTGAATGGAGCCTCACCTGACATTAGGTAAGTATTATCACTGACAATGGGCTTTTTTAAAGGATGTGCACGTACGTGAAACACGCAATCACCAAACCGGTTGTTATGCTGGTTGAATCGCACCACTGCTTCTGACCCTTTTTCACACTTATGACCGTTGCAGCATCCCCCATAGTCACGTGATCAAAATTCAGACAGTTGGCAACCGACTCACATTTATGGTGGTTGCTGTGCCCCTGGGAGGTCACTGTGATCTCCTTTTGCGACCTTCAGACAAGCAAAATCAATGGGGGAGGCCAGATTCACTTTACAACCGTGTGTCTAACTTAACAACTGCGATGATTCCCTGAACAACAGGATCAAGAAAGATTGTAAAATGGGGCAAAGCAACACTTAATGAATATTCTCTGCTTAGCAACATAAATTTTGGGCTCAATTGTGGTTGTATGTCGAGGAGTTGCCTCATAAAGAAATATTTATACATTCCATTTATATACCACCCTTATTATTTTTATAAATAAATCGGGGGGAGGGGGACAAACGTACCTAATATTCCTTCTTCCTCCTATTTTCCTTACCACAAAAACAACCTGTGAGGTGGGTTGGGGCTGAGAGAGAATGAATGGCCCAATGTCACCCAGACAACTTTCATGCCTAAGACGGGACTAGAATTGCTGCATTATCTAGCCATGGTGGCACAGTGGCTAGAGTGCAGTACTGCAGGCTACTTCTGCTGACTGCTGGCTGTCTGCAATTCGAATCTCACCAGGCTCAAGGTTGACTCAGCCTTCCGGATATCCTTCTGAGGTCGGTAAAATGAGGACCCGGTTTGTTAGGGGCGATAGGCTGACTCTGTAAATTGCTTAGAGAGGGCTGTGAAGCACTGTAAAGTGGTATATAAGTCCAAGTGCTATTGCTATTGTTATTTTTGCCTCCAGATAGAGCTCGTTTGGTAAGATTGATAGAATTGGTATTTAATTCTCAAACTGGATAGAAGGCAGAGCATAATTTAGTTTTCCTCTCAACTTTCTCTCAAAAGAGAGGAATAGGTAAGCAGTGCCTGATAAATTGATTTGTATTTTGGGTGAATTCTTGGGTGAATTCTCCACACGTCTGTGAGCAAATCTTGATTTTCATTTATTATGGTTTATCATCTTAGTAAGGAAAGGAAGATGATTTTATCTGATGAAGATGATGAGAAAGACTGCCTTTTCTCATTTTGAGTGATTTGTAGAAGAGCACTCTCAGAGAGACATGGTGAATTCAAAATGAAATATGAAATTTATCATACATTCAAGAGGAAGGTATTTGAAAAGTCTTATACAAAAAACAACCATTCAACTCAGCTAATGTCCTAGTTTACAGTAAGTTCACTATAGTGGTCCTTCATATATGACCACAATTGGGCCCAAAACTTTGTTTTGAAACATTTGTTAAGTTTGCCCCATTTGATGACTTTTCTTGCCACCGTTGTTAAGTGAATCACTGAAATTGTTGAGTTAGTAACTTGGTTGTTAAGTGAATCTGGCTTCCCTGTTGACTTCGCTTCTCAGAAAGTCACAGAAGATGAGCACATGACCCCTGGGACACTGCAACCATCATAAATATGAGTTGCCGAGGGTCTGAATTTTGATCATAAGACCATGGGGATGCTGCAATGGTCGTAAGTGTGAAAAACAGTCATAATTCACATTTTCAATGCCATTGTAACTTGAAACAGTTGCTAAATGAATTGTAAGTCTAGGAAGTGGAATATGTGTTTCCCCAAAAATAAGACCCTGTCTTATATTTTTTGCCACCAAAAAAAGGCACCAGGTCTTCTTTGGGGGGGGGGGTATCATCCACTGACTAACCTCACTTGCGTGCATCACCCCTGGACTCCTTTTCACTGTCAGAGGCCTCCAAAAACTTCTTCTGTGGCCAGCAAGACTTTCCTGAAGGCCTCTAAAGCCAATAACAGAGTTCTGGGTAGATTCGGAGCTTTGTTTTCCGCTACAGAGGCCTACAGAAAAGCCTTGCCAGCCTTGCTGGCTGCAGAAGAAATGGGCTGGCAAGGCAGATGTCAGGGTGTGAGAGGCCTGGTTACAATTGTTCAAAGGTAAGTAGCTGGGCAGTTCCACTCCTCCCATTCCCACCTGTTCTATATGTAAATTGGTTGACTCCAAATCTGCAAACCTGATTGGTCAAATAAACTAAGCATTGGATTGGTTCACTAGGAACCAATCCAATGAGCTGCTGGAAAGCGGCAAATTTAAACAAATGCCATTGGCTACGAGCCGGCAGGCCAGCCTGTATAAAAGGCTGGCCTCGGGTTCAGCCGAGCGTTCCTGTTACTGACTAGTTTGAATAAAGCCTTTTTGTTGTTGGAACCCGGTCTACCTCGTGTGTTTTCCGAACAAAACACTGGCGACGAAGGTGGGATCGTCCTGAACGCGAAACCTGCACGCAGTGATAAGAAGCCAGACGACAGCAGAGATGCCTGGAAACAATGCACCGCCCGCACCCTTCAATCCTAACGAAGAGGATTGGGAATCCTATGCAGACCGCTTCCAAATGTATTTGGAGAGCAATGAAATGGAAGGCATTTCAGAGCAACGCAAGCGAGCTGTGTTCCTGACGCACTGCGGGCCAACGGTGTTCAAGATGGCAAAGGCCCTTGCGAAGCCCCGAGATGTTAAACAACTAACGTGGCCAGAATTGCAAAGAATTCTCAAAGCACACTATGCTCCGGTGGTGTCTAATTTAATAAAGCGACACGAATTTTACCGCAGAGACCACAGAGAGGGAGAGACCATCACCGATTTCGTTGCTGCCCTTAGGCAAATAGGGGGTGAGTGTGATTTCCTGAACATCGACGAAGCGATGAGGGACCGCGTGGTGTTGGGGCTAAGAGACTCTACTGCACAGAGTAAATTACTCAACAAGCCCAACATCACCGTAACCGAAGCCATCGCGGAAGCCACAGCCGCCGAAGCCGCGAAAAAATCGGCTGTCACAATGAAGAAGATGAACACACATGGCGAAGAAACAACCCCAGCCAAAGACAGAAAACAGCCTACCACCACCACCCACTACGAAGAGTCTGGAGAGGCAATCGAGTCGAGCGAAGAAGACGACGAGGTCCACCGTTTATTCGCGAACAAAAAAGAGCGTGAAAGAAGGAATTGGCGGGAGTGCGCTGGCTGCGGAGGAAACCATGGCCGAGCCGAATGTGGATTTCTCGACGCTATCTGCAGGTATTGCAAGAAACGAGGGCATATCGAGAAAGTCTGTAGAAACAAGAAAAGCTATAGCCCAACGAGACGCCGAAATCCCCCAATACAAGCTGAGCCTAAACGAGCTGAAAGAAAGTGGCAACAAGACAAGCGAGCCAATACACACCAAACTGTCACTGTAGAGAGCGCTCAGACGGAAAGCGGGAAGAAGGTTAAAGTCATAGTAAAAATCGAAGGGAAGCCCTGCAAGATGGAGGTGGACTCAGGGTCCTTCCTTTCTATGGTATCGTGGGACACAATAAAACAGCTAGTCCCAGATATCCAACCAAAAAAATTACAGAAGCAGCACCTAACCCTCAAAGACTACCAAGGTAACCAAATCCCTGTAGTTGGCATGGGACATTTCCGAGTCGCCTATAGACAACACGTCAAAATACTACTGCTGACCATCGTCGACCGAGACAGACCAAGCCTCCTGGGCATTGAATGGTTCGCGCCATTGGGCATCGGGATGACCGGGGTCGATTGAGTGAATACAACCAGCTGGGAAGAAGAGTTCCCAACTCATCCGCGAGTTCCAGGACGTTTTTGATGGCTCACTTGGCAAATATCGGGGAAATCCCATTTCTTTCAGTCTAGACCCCCAAATAGCCCCACGAAGAATAAAAGCCAGGCGAGTTCCCTTTGCACTAAAGGCAAAGATAGAGGAACAATAGACAAACTAATAGCCCAGGGGGTGTTAGAACCTGTGGACCATGCCAAGTGGGAAACGCCTATTGTCACACCCATAAAACCTGACGGGTCCATTAGAATCTGTGGTGACTATAAGGCTACCCTGAACCACACATTACAACCAAGCGCATACCCGGTGCCAGTAGTCCAGCATTTGCTTCACTCCCTGGGAAAGGGCAAAGTTTTTGCTAAACTCGACTTGGCACAAGCCTATCAACAACTCCCAGTGGACCCAGAAACAGCAGAAGCACAGACTATAGTCACCCATAAGGGCGCATTCAAATGTCACCGACTCCAATTTGGAGTAAGCGTGGCCCCAAGTGTTTTCCAGAGTCTGATGGAATGCCTCCTAAATGGCATACAAGGAGTCGTTCCCTATTTTGACGACGTCCTAATCTCGGCCAGAGATGAAACTCAATTAAGGAAAAGACTCAAAGAAATATTAACTAAGTTTAGGGAATCTGGCCTCAAGGTAAAAAGAGAAAAGTGTTGCCTAATTAAGAATAGCGTCGAATTCCTGGGCTACTCAATAGACGGAGAGGGTATCCACCCTACAGACAAAAAAGTTAAAGCAATCAAAGATGCACCTGAACCAAGAAATAAAACCGAACTACAAGCATTTTTAGGACTAATTAATTTCTATAATGTGTTCCTGCCAAACAAGGCCACTATAGCAGAACCGTTGCACCGTCTTTTAGACAAGAAGGCAAATTGGACTTGGGGTTACAAATAAAAGAAAGCCTTCCAAAATATTAAAAGTTTTCTAACATCAACAAACGTTCTCATCCAATTTAGCAACACACTGCCATTAAGAGTGACCTGCGACGCCTCACCATATGGAGTAGGTGCCATCCTGAGCCACCAACTACCTGATGGCAGAGAAGCACCCGTCGCATATTACTCTAGGACTCTATCAAAAACCGAGCGGAATTACAGCCAATTGGACAGGGAAGCTCTAGCAATTGTCGCTGGAGTAAAACGCTTCCACGAATACTTATATGGGCGGACTTTTCAAATCGTAACAGACCACAAACCGCTGATGGGGATTTTGGCGGGAAACAAGCCAACACCTAATATACTGTCCCCAAGAATGACTAGATGGTCAGAGTTCCTAGCAGCTTATTCCTACACTCTGACACATCGGCCAGGGAAACAAATTTCCCATGCGGACGCTTTGAGCAGAGCACCCTTACCAGCAACCGATGAAGACCCGGCACCAGCGATGACAACACTACAAATTGAGACTTGCCCCGATCTACCATATCAGCTTATGATGTCGCCAGAGCCACCACGAAAGACTCATTGACTGCCCGCGTTCTTAGCTGGGTAGGTAAAGGCTGGCCGGAGAACCAAAAAACTGAAAACTTTAAACCTTTCCGGTCCAGACAGACTGAACTTTCAATTCAAAAGGGGTGTTTGTTGTGGGGTGATCGGGTGGTAATTCCTGCCAAATTACAACCCAGGGTAATTAGGTTGTTACATGAAGGGCACCCGGGAATGGTTAAGATGAAAAGCCTTGCTAGAAGTTATGTTTGGTGGCCGGAAATTGATAAGGACATAGAGTATTGGGTAAGCTCGTGCAACAAATGCCAGGGAATTAGACCGTCCCCACCAAAAGCACCCGTTAAGGACTGGGAAACCCCTCAGGGACCTTGGTCAAGAATCCACATTGATTTCACGGGTCCTACCAAGGGGCATACCTTTCTGATTGTTGTTGATGCCTATTCTAATTGGCTTGAAGTAAAAGTTATGCCATCAACGACAACAGAAACTGTAATTAAAAAACTGGACAACCTTTTTGCCACCCATGGCCTACCGGATGTTCTTGTCTCAGATAATGGGCCACAGCTAACCAGCATACAATTTGAGCAATACCTAGCCTCCCTAGGTATAAGACATGCCCTAACCGTGCCGGCTCACCTGACTGCGAACGGCAGGGCTGAGAGAATGGCCCGGTTTACTAAAGAAGGTTTAGAAAGAATGGACGCCGGAGATGTCCAACAGAAAGTAAACCAGTTGCTCACACTCCAGCACATAACGCACAGTACCACAACCAACAAGTCCCCAGCAGAATTACTTATGGGGCGAAAGTTGAGATCACACCTTGATAGGTTACACCCAAATTTTACTCCAGAAAACCCCCCTGACTCCTCTACATGGCTTAGACAATTCGAAATAGGCAATTTAGTATACGCTAAAAACTTCACCGGGGACCCGGTATGGCTACCAGGACAGATTACCCAAATCACAGGCCCCAAATCCTACCGGTTAACAGTAGAAGATGGCAGGGAATGGAAGCGGCACATAGACCAGCTTCGATCCCGAATTATAGAAAGAACCACAGACTTACAACCATTCACCGACAAAACCGACGATTTGCAAACCAAGGTGGGGGGGGAAATGCAAGAAGTAAATAAAGAACTTTTTTAAACCAAACCCAATGAAACATACGAACAAAAAGAGCAAATAAAAGACTCACTGTTTGGAGAGACTTGCATGAAGAGCCCATTGGAAGGGGCCAGCCAGGCCAGCTCGACCTGCCCGGAGGAAACGGGAGGGAGTGGCAAAACCGCCAGCCTAAGAAACTCAGGCGGCGGTAAAATGGCTGACTCACCCTTCCAGACGGTTCCAGGGAGAAGAACGGACGACACGGCAGCCCCATCTGAACCGGTCAAAGTCTTCACTAAGAATGAACTGCGCAAGTCAAGTCGAGTCCGGAAAAGCCCCGCCTACCTGCGAGACTACGTCACCACGTAGGACTGAGCTAAGAGGGGAGGGGTGTTCTATATGTAAATTGGTTGACTCCAAATCTGCAAACCTGATTGGTCAAATAAACTAAGCATTGGATTGGTTCACTAGGAACCAATCCAATGAGCTGCTGGAAAGCGGCAAATTTAAACAAATGCCATTGGCTACGAGCCGGCAGGCCAGCCTGTATAAAAGGCTGGCCTCGGGTTCAGCCGAGCGTTCCTGTTACTGACTACTTTGAATAAAGCCTTTTTGTTATTGGAACCCGGTCTACCTCTTGTGTTTTCCGAACAAAACACCACCCTAGTGTAATTTTTACCTGTGCACTCTGAAGTGAGCAGGATCTTAATTTAGGGCTTATTTTGGGGGGCTATACATTGGGCGCATGTATAAAAATTAAGCTAGGACTTACTTTCAGGGTAAGTTGTATTTTCGGGGAAGCATGGTATTGCTATCCTTCTCTATGACCTTTAGCTTTCAAATAATACTAAAAGGTCAAAAAGTTGAAAAACTTGAAGGAGGGAGACTATTTTTTCCTCTGTTGCCTTGCACATTTTTATCTTGAAATAGGAATACATCGTATCTCGGTGGCTGTGAATTCACAGCACCATATGTTATGATACGGCTCACTGTGCCATTTCACTACTTTCATAAATACAAATGCACATAACCCTTGACAAATGCATTCATGCTTATGGTTTTCTCCTTGGCTTCGATGCCCCTTCTCTCTTAACAAGCATCTTTATCATCAAAGTGATCACCTTGCTAGTGCCTTCTTTTTCATTAGGAGCGTGGCTTGGTGTCACTTCTCCTTCTAATCTAATTTTCAGAGTCAATTATGATTCCATTATCTCTGTGATTGTACAGCGGTCGGCTTGCACACGATATTTAATCGGCGACTTGCAGGCCTGACGGGGTAAGTGCTTCCCATTATTTTAGAATTTATGCGGAAATGAAACGCTACGATATTGCGTGCTGAAAATTTTATCTGTCGTGAAATCAACTTTAGAAGGACAAATAACATCCAATGATGGTTTGGAAAAAGCTATTCAGCTGCCGTTTCCCTTCTTCAATCACTTGTAGAGACAAGATAAGTATGTATGCGTTTAGGGTTATATACAGAATTTCTAACAATTATAGATCTATGCTGTGGTGAGAGAGGCCATGTGGGCCCAGGGACAGGATAGTAATTGGACCTCCCATATATATGAGGACAGTAGCCCAATCCTGCTAAGAGGTCACAGTCAGTCCCCTAAGTTTGCACACCCTGATCCTTCCTTGCAATCTATCTAGAATAGAATAGAATAGAATAGAATAGAATAGAATAGAATAGAATAGAATAGAAT
>BLBF01000006.1:9277470-9307853 GCA_015471245.1 Laticauda colubrina | reverse complement strand
GATAGATAGATAGATAGATAGATAGATAGATAGATAGATAGATAGATAGATAGATAGATAGATAGATAGATAGATGGTTGGATGGATAAATAGATGGACAGATGGATGGACAGACAGGCAGATAGGCAGATAGGCAGATAGATAGGCAGGCAGGCTATGTGCTGACATCACACACAGGCACATAAGGAACGGAGTTTGATTCATAATATCACAATGCATGTTTCATTATTTTGATGGCATCTTTGTGGATCCTCTTGTATCCTTGCACGAATGCCACAGGATGCCAGGAACACATAGAGATAATGTGCATTTATCCATAGACTCACCAGAAGTAGGTCATGACTTGATGGCATCTAACAGGACCACAACCTCAAGAGAAAAATCTATCACTCCTGATAGATTTTCTACTTTGCAAAACCCGAATATCTACAATGTTGAACTGATGGCAGTCAAATGGAAGTGGCAGAATTTCAAATGACAAATGAGGTTTTCAGTGCATACACTGTTCAAGAGCAAGAAAGAAAAATCTGCAAAAAAAAAAAAAAAACCTCTCTGATGAAAACAAGACTGAATATTAATGCAGGATATGGATGGGCCCTACTGGCAAAGCTTCTAGCATCCGGAAAAGCAAATTAGAGCTTTAAAGATGTCATTGAAGGTGTCGGAAATTGAGCAATGTAAAGATGAAACATACTGGTGAATTCAACTGTATTTTTATTAAGCTCTGCTTTTTTTTTTCTTTTGTGCTTTTATCCCTGTGTTCAATACAGCTGCTAGGACCACAGTGGCTTGGGACTCTGGGCAGGCAAGCCCATGTTCAAAACCCGAAAGCTGCCATGGGGCATGGTTGAGCGCCTGTCCTTCACTCTAGCTCCTTCCCAGGGATATGAAAGGAGCTCCCCAACTGGCATCCCCAGGGCAACAGTGAAGTCACCAGCTAAATCTTTTCAACCAGGAGCAGCCTCTTGCTTTAAAAAAAAAAATCTGCCTTTCCTTTTGGCTTGTACAGCTCTCTTCATCAGAAAGGGAACAGGTGTTGAAAGCTTGGATCAGATTTGTCACTTGCTCCTTTTGATGAATTTCCCTTCACTATTAATTTGTGTTTGTGGAAAATTGCCTAAGTGAAATGGGTTTTCGGTACCTTTTTTCCCTCCCTCCCCGAGTCATTGAAGGATGGAATATGATGATATATTTTGCCTTTCAAAAAAATCCAATCCAAATATTTGGGTGAATGAAATGAAGCTTATTCTTAAATAATGTTGGACACCCATGGTTTCTGTTAGATGTGCCTCAGCTTTTTGGGTGGGGGCTTCAAAGCTGAAATTCTAATTTCTATGTTTTTAAGTCATTTCGAATATGAGCGTTTTTCAACTTTGGCAGCTTTAAGATGTGAGGATTTCAACTCCCAGAATTCCCCAGCCAGCAAATTTTCACTTAACAACCATGTTATTACTTTTACAACTGCATTGATCCACTTAACATCTGTGGCAAGAAAGGTCATAAAATGAGACAAAAACTATTAAACATATGTCTTGCTTAGCAACAGAAATTTTGGTTCAATTGTGTCTGGTCATAAGTCAAAGACTATAATTCACAAATGATCATATCCAGCCAATAACAATGATAAATTCAACATAAGCATCATATTGTCAGAAAATTCATGGTACAGGTAGTTCTCGACTTACAACAGTTGATTTAGTGACCATTCAAAGTTACAGTGGGACTGAAAAAATGTGACTTATGACCATTTCTCACACTTAGGGTCTTTGAAGCATTTCTGTGATGACTCAGGGCATGGCACAAAAGCAACAAAGTCACAAAAATAAATAAAGTCCCTTTAATTCCTCCAACTTGACCCCCAATGTCCAGTTGTCATTGGCTGGAGAAAAAACTCCCAAGAACAGTTGTTCAAGGGAAGAAATTCAGTCTGAATCCAAAGTACATACAAATTAGAATTAAAAACCAACACAAACTACGCTGCAGCAATTAACGAGACAGGGCAGGATAAGGAATTGCAGACTTCAAAAAATAACGAAACACACACAGTTGTGAGGACATCAAAACCCAGATAAGACTTGACAAACAAAGATAATGCACACTTTGCTTCCATCAAAGTTCTGTGTTCAAACACCCTCTTTATCCTGTTTCCCCAGCTGCAGCTAATGAAGGGAATCAGGACCTTTTTCTTCCCCATAACCCACGTTGCTCCCTTATCCGTTCCTCCCTGCATGCCCTAGGATGAAGAGGGGGTGGCTCTGGGTCTTCCTCTGAATGCCCAGCCAGACTGTGCCCTTCCCCAGTTTCCTCCACAGCCTCCAGGGCCACACTCCCACTCCCTGTCAGCTGTTTGGCCTCCCCCTTGGAATCAGATTCCAACAGAGGCATGACAATTTCCATGATCATGTGATCAAAATTGAAATGATGGCAACTGACTCATATTTATGATGGTTGCCGTGTCCTGGGATCATGCTATCTCCTTTTGTGACTTTCTTTCAAGCAAAGTCAATTAGGAAGCCAGATTCAGTTAACAATCATATTATTAATTTAACAATCGGAGTGATTCACTTAACAATTGTCGCACAAAAGGACGTAAAATAGGACAAACTTCACTTAACAAATATTTCATTTAGCAATAAAAATTTTGGGCTCCATTGTGGTCGTTAAGTCGAGGACTACCTGGACTACAAGAGTTGTAAGTGTGAAGAACGGTGTTCAGTCACCTTTTCCTGTGCCGTTGTAACTTCCAATTTTAGCAATGGTTCTCTGCCTGGTCACTGGGTGGGCATGGCCATGGTGGGCATTGCCTAGTCGACCTCCTGCACCATGATGGGGGGGCATTTTGTCCTCCCTGGACTTCAGAGGCTTTCCTCAAGCCTCTGAGAGAGTGAGAACGGCCTCCCAGATTCTGGGGGCTCTCTGGAAGCCAGAAACAGGCCCATTTCCGGTCTTCCCAAACTTCCAGGAGGACTGTTTTCTACCCTCCCAAGCCTCTATGCATGCCCTGTACTGCATCCCAAATGGACCACGTGGGGACTCCTGGAAGGGGATGGGGCAGGGTGGGCGGGGCCAGCCAGGGATGGGTTTTGGGGGTTCTCTGAACTGCACAGAATCTTAGCTAGGGGTCTCCCAAACCTCTGAGAACCCCCAGCAGCCCACCCCGGTTGTAAATCTAAGACTACCAGTATGTGCTTCTGGTAACATTCAGTTTGGTGAATGTGTAACTCCCATGGGGAAAATATTTTAATTAATTTTCTCTCCTGTTTGTAGACCTCTTTTCTTTCATTTGTGGGTCAGGTTTGGGCAATACATTTGTGGATTCAAAGAAGTTTGCGTAAAGGTTTTGCTCTCTTTGCTGTTATTTGTGCAGTTTAACTTAGTTTAGCCAGGTCATTAATTACCAGAGGAAGAAGTCAATTAATGATCTATGCAACACGGTTCCCTAGTTTTGGTGACTTGTGGGTTACGCTAATAACCAAAATGAGGGTCAGGTACAGAATAATCCATCTAAACATGGAATTAAAATTCTTTCCACAGTTATTAAAATTGTTCCCACAAACGGACCATACCTTATTAATCTACCTGTTGATGGGTGAGAGAAATTCATTTCTAAAGTTACTGCTACAAAACCAATGGGAGAACTATCTGGAGTTTTCATCAAAATAGCATCCTATAATTGGAGGGTAACAGAGGTGATATTCAGCAGGTTCTGACCAGTTCTGGAGAAACGGTAGCGGAACTTTTGAATAGTTCAGAGAATCGGTAGTGGAAATTTTGAGTAGTTTGGAGAACCAGAAAATACCACCTCAAACTGGCCCCGCCCCCATCTCTTCTCTGCCTCCCGAGTCCCAGATGATTGGCTGGGTCTTCCTTTGTTGTCCTGTACAGGAGAACGGAGCTGGAAAGCAGGTTAGTGGGGTGGGGAGGGAATGGAGATTTTTTCAGTATCCTTCACCCAGTAGTGGGGTAAGAATGGAGATTTTACAGTATCCTTCCCCTGCCATGCCCACCAAGCCATGTCACCCCCACCAAGCCATGCCCAGAGAACCAGTAGTAAAAAAAATTGAATCCTACCACTAGATGGTAAGGATACGGATTTGCAACTTGCTGCGTTAGACACATCCGATACAGAGGAATTAGCCTCTCTTTGCAAAGGTTTAGCAGATAATAACACCGAGAATAATGTCTCTTCCATTTTTCAAAAAAAAATGCTAAAGCTAAAGCAGCCTTAAGAAATAGGAATCTCAAACTGGCACTCTAAGAAGCAGTTTTGATGCATGTTGAGAAGAAAAAATAAAAATAGCCCAACACGGAAGGGATTGAGCAAAGGGATAATAAAAAGAAAGCTACTTGGGATATTTTTAAGAAAAGAAACTGCTTTGCTTTTTTTTTTTTTTTGGTAATTTTTTAAAATAACTTAAACATATCTTCCATTAAACAGTGTGTCATCTGGGTACCAACATCTGTGCAATTACGATCAAAGTTTACAATATTCATTACATTGATAATAATTCTCTAATGTTACAATATTAATAATCAGTATTAATAATCAGCATTATAACTATTCATTTCTCCCTCTTAACATATAACAACATTCTAATGGAATATATAATGTACCATGCTCACCTTAACAGTCATATATAATAGTCATCATATTGTTTACTTCTCTATCTTAATATATATTCTTTATTTCACTAATCTCTATTTATTTCTCATTTCTATTTTTATTCTCCAACTGTCCATAAAATAACTCTTATGTCATATAATATGCAGTTTGTGTTTTCTCTTTTATAGCAAGCATTAATCTATTTATTTTTGCACATTGTAATAATCCCTAGTCACATTCTCCTCCATAGGGACCTCATTATTTTTCCAATTTTGTGCAAATACAATTCTAGCTGCAGTTAATACATGTATAATTAGATATGCATTTCCTGTACTGTAAGTTTCGGACTCTGCTTTGCAATGGAATCAAAAGCTACCACAAATGTACCCCCAATGTTTGTATAACAAGAAGACTTCTTGACTTCTGTCCTGTCATTATAGGTCATCCTCGACTTACAATCGTTCATTTAGTGTGTTTGAAGTTACAACGGCACTGGAAAAAAGTGACTTTCAACTGTTTTTCATAGTTACAACTGTTACAGCATCCCCATGATTTCATGATCAAAATTCGGATGCATGGCAACTGGCATGTACTTATGACAGTTGCAATGTCCCAGTGATCTTCTTTTGTGACCTTCTGACAATGAGGAAGCCAGCTTCACTTAACAACCGTGTCACTAACTTAACAACTACAATGATTCACTTAACAGGTCATAAAATGGGCCAAAACTCACTTAACAACTATATCTTATTAAGCAACAGTAATTTTGAGTTTAATCAAGGACTACCTGTACAATCTGATCTATAAGAACTGTGGTGGCACAGTGGTTAGAGTGCAGTACCGCAGGTACTTCTGTTGACTGCCAGCAGCCAGCAGTTCAGCAGTTCGATTCTCATCAGTTCCAGGTTAATTCAGCCTTCCATCCTTCCGAGGTGGGTAAACTGAGGACCCAGATTATTGGAAGCAACAGGCTGACTCTATCAACCGCTTAGAAAGGGCTGTGAAGCACTGAAAAGTGTCAAGGCCGAAATTGACATATGTGTAGCCATTTTAGTTAAGCTTAATATATATTCTTTTTCTTATTTTCTCTGTGGCAGTCATGGGGGGAAGGGTTTTGGGCTTGCCACATTCCTAAGGGAGGAGGAGTGGAGATAAAGAGAGCTGTTTTGGCTAGGTGATTCTCCTTCCCGTGGGAAACGAGCTGTCCGTGCTTGGCCCCCTGGAGGTGGAAATTTAGGACATCAAACAGCATTGAATTACTTCTATTGGACAATGTGACTTTTGGGGGTTTTTATTTTATTTTTTTATTTGATTTGATTTGTCAATTGCTAACAAGATCATAGGTATAAGTACAAACATAGTTATGAATGCATGGATACATATAAGAAAAATAAAAAAAGAAACAATACAACAGGGACGGTAGGCACATTGGTGCGCTTATGCACGCCCCCTGCAGATCTCTTAGGAAAGGGGTGAGGTCAGTAGTAGATAGTCTTAGGTTCACGTTTTTGGGGTTTGGGGAAGAAACCACAGAGTCAGGTAGAATATTTCAGACATGACCTCTCTGTTGCTGAAGTCGTATTTCCTGCAGTCAAGTTTGATGCGATTAACCTTGAGTTTGTATCTGTTGTATACTCTTGGATTGTTATGGTTGAAGCTGAAGTATTCATTGACAGGTAGGACATTGCAATGTATGATTTTATACACTATATTTAGATCAGACGGAAGGCGGAGTAGTTCTAGGTTTTCTAGGTCTAACTTTTTTTTTTCTAATTTTTTGTTTCTAACTTCTAATATTGTGGGGTAATTCCAGATTGGGTCAGATCCGAAAATTACCATGGACTTTGCCAATTTGATGCTTTCCTAAATAAAAGAAATATTTTTGAAGATGGACTTTGTAATTTTTCTTTTAACATTGATTTCCTCACTTGGAAACCTGACATTATTCCAGATCTGACCCAATTGCAAAATGAATTAACAATAGATACCTGGTATCACTTGGTATCAACCTGACAAAAAGCAGTATACAAGTCTAAGTGCTATTGCTATCTGTGTATCTTTCTATCTTCACCATGCCTGGACCTATAACTGCCTTGGCCATGTGCCTTGGCCACATCTTACCCAGGGGTGGGATTCAAATTTTTTAACAACTGGTTCTGTGGGTGAGGTTTAGCTGGTGGGCGTGGCCAACTCAGTATCACTCACATCGAGGCACGCATCTCCTCGCCTGGCTTCTCATGACTGTGGGGAATGCTACAACAATCGTAAGTGTGAAAAATGGTCATAAGTCACTTTTTTCAGTGCCATTGTAATTTTGAATGGTCACTCTACACAAGCAAAGTATCAGCAAAGGAGGGGAAAAAACTCCAGAAAAGTTCCTGAGACAGGAAGTCTAGTCCTGCCAAGAATATAATGAGGGTCAACGGAGAGGCAGTTTCTGTAAGCAACACCAGAATGTTTCCTTCCTGCCTTCCTTACAGGATTAAGCCAGTAATTTCTTCTTACAACCAGTTTCCCAAACTGCTTAGAATATTAAAAACCGGTTCTAGCGAATAGGTGTGAACTGGTAGAATCCCACCCCTGATCTTACCGCAACCAACTCTTTTTTTAGCGCCTTACAGCCCTCTCTAAGTGGTTTACGGAGTCAGCATATTGCCCCCAACAGTCTGGGTCAGTGATGGCTAACCTTTTCGTCGTCACATGCCAAGCTGCGCACGCTTGCTCATATGTGTCTGCACCCATCATGCAATGCACACACAACCCTCCCTGCCCCCTGCGCATACACATGCAACCCCCAGACACACATGCCGTGCACCTCTGAGCATGCGTGCATGACCTCCCTCATACCCACACACCCCTCTGCATGTGTGGCAGATACCCAACAATCAGCTGGGAGGCAGGAGGCTTGCACGCATGCACAGTGGTTCTGTTCTGTGTGACGGCTCTGCATGCCACTTCCGGCCCACATGCAATAGGTTCGCCATCACAGGTCTGAGTCCTCATTACCCACCTCAGAATGAAGGAAGGCTGAGTCACCTTTAAGCCAGTCAGGATCAAACTATTGGCAGTGGGAATAAAGAGTTAGCCTGCAATACAGCATTCTAACCACTGCACCACCATGGCTCATCAAGTACTGAAACTGATGGCATATACTGTGGTGTCTTGGAGCCTTATCATGGAAAGGCTACCCTAATCAAATCATGTCATTCATTCAATATCTGAGACATGATGTGTCTGTATATTCATGAACTGGAATAGTGTGATGACCCGTAGTGTCTCAAAAATAACACAAAAACTAAAACATGAATCAAGGTCTTGTAATGTCTTCAACTTAGCTTCACTGTTTTATTCGTCACAGTTTAAATTCAAAAAGTAGATAATGAAGCAAAAGGAAACCAAAAACAAACAGTATTGACAAGAGTTCCAAGGCAAACCAAGACAATTAATCACACATTCCAGGAAGATAACTGGGGAGAGTTCATGGGAAGAATACCAACAAAGATAAACCTCATCCAAGAAAAGCACTAATTTGACTTCAGCATCTGTGAACACGCAGTTCCAAACTCTTATACAGAGCTCACAGCTGCAACCCATGAGGAGGATCATGGCCCTCTCCTCCTGAGTAGACCATGCTTTTCCCTGATCTCTCCTCCCTGTGTGCTCTAGGATGGATAGGGGATGAGCCTGGATCCTCCTCTGATTGCTCAGTCAACCTCTGCCCTTCCCCAGTCTCCTCCACCACCTCTGGAGCCACACTTCCACTCCCTGTTGGCTGTTCCTCCTCTTCTTCAGAGTCAGTCTCCATTCGGGACATGACAAATAGAGCTTGGTAATAAGATCAGCCAATGAATAGGCATAACAACTAAATCAGCCAATGAGGATAGTTTGGAAACTGAAACTAGAAGTAGCCTAGGCTGGAAACTGAAACTAAAAGTAGCCTAGGCGTGGCTTGATGTTAAGGCTCTGTCACACTGCCCAATGGATGCAAAACGTTAGTAAAAAGGACACAATGGATGAGCAAAATGTTCCATCCGTTGTTATCCGCTCTCAAAAGGGGCAAAAATTTGCATAACCAGAGTGGATAACACGGAAAGGAACGGACGCAGGGAGGACGGAAAGCGGATGTGGAATGGAAGCCCAGCAGATGGAAGCGGATGGGAGCGGATGGCACATCCGCTGGGCTTCCAGGGGAACTCAGCAAAGCGGACACGGAACGGATACAGCGGATGCAGAGCGGAAGCCTAGCGGATGCACAGCGGAAGCTGAACGGATGCCAAGCGTTAATTGCGCATGCGGGGGGGTGCATTGTGTAAGCCACGCGGATATAAAGGGAAGCAGCTCGCACGTGGCCAGCATTCGGAGGAAAGACCTGCTGCCAGATACATCGAGTCCTTGCCTGCCTTGCCTGCATGCATGCCTGCCTGCAAGCCTTGCTGCCAGCCTTCCTGCCAGCCTGCCTCCAAGCCTCCTGGCCAGCCTCCCTGCCAGCCTTGCTCTCTGCCTGCCTGCCAGCCTTGCTGCCAGCCTTCCTGCCAGCCTCCCTGCCAGCCAGCAACCCCACAACCATGGGGAAGAAGCGAAAGCCTCAGCAACCTGCCGCCATCCCTGGCAAGAGGGACAGGGCCACCCTCCCACACCCTGTCTCTGACTCTGCTTCTGCTGGGGCTTCTGCTGCTGGGGCTCCCTCTTCTGGTGCTGGAGCTTCTGCTGAAGCTGCTCCTGGCGGTGGTGCTTCTGCTGCTGTGTACTCTGCTGAAGCTGCTCCTGGCGGTGGTGCTTCTGCTGGTGCTTACTCTGCTGAAGCTGCTCCTGGCGGTGGTGCTTCTGCTGGTGCTTACTCTGCTGAAGCTGCTCCTGGTCCTGCTGGTCCTGCTGGTCCTGCTGGTCCTGCTGGTCATGCTTGTGCTCCTGGACTTGCTCGTCCTGCTCGTCCTGCTCGTGCTCCTGGTCTTGCTCGTCCTGCTGGTCCTGCTTGTGCTCTTGGTCCTGCTCGTACTCCTGGTCTTGCTGGCGCTGCTGGTGCTTACTTTGCTGCTGATGATCCTGGTCCTGCTGCTGCTGGTGCTGCTGGTGCTGCTGGTGCTGCTGGTGCTGCTGCTGATCCTGCTGGTGCTGCTGCTGGTGCTGCTGGTGCTGCTGCTGCTGCTGATGATGATCCTGCTGCTTCTGCTGCTGCTGCTAATGATGATGATGATAATGATTATGATCCTGCTGATGATGATGATGATGATGATGATGATGATGATGATGATGATGATGATCCTGCTGGTGCTGCTTCTGCTGGTGGTGTGGAGGAGCAGCCCCTACTACCTGGGAGCCCCTCTGATGAGGGTCCATCTGGTCCTGCCAAAGGGAGGAAGAGGCGTATGTGATAACGGGAGAGGAGGCAATACTCCATTGAGGAGGAACACGAGGATGAGGTGCTGGAGTGGCTGAGAGAGAATGACTATCTGTGGCGGAAGGGACACCGGCTGTACAGGGACACCAAAAGGAAGCAGGCTGCTTGGAGAGAGAAGGCGGAGAGTATGGGCTACACTTCAGAGGTGCTCCTCAGCTGGTGGAAGCACATGCACACCTGGTATGGGAAGCTGCACCTGAAGAAATCTGGCCAGGCCACGGTTAAGCTGACAGATAGAGAGACCTACGTCATGGCCAGGTGCAGCTTCCTGGAGGGTGAGATCCGCCACCGAGGAGCACCAGGAGCCCCTCTCACTACCCTCTCTCTCCGGCAGCCTGCTGAGAGCCAGTCCTCTTCCGGCGGAGAGTCAGTCCCTGTCTCCAGGCAGGTTTCTGTGGAGTGTGCCACGGCGGAAAACCCGCGGACAGGTGTTGTAACTGTGGTGGAGCACGTGGAGGACTCCCTGGTGAGCTGGGAGAAAGGAGACGTCACGTCCACCACAGCTGTAGCCGCATCCACCCCCCCAAGCTCCACCTCCACAGAAAGGCAGAGAGCCAGACAGCAGGAGGGGCAGAGCCACACTGTCCTCCTGGAGATCAGGGACACCATCCGGACCAGCATAGATCTCCTCTCTCAGCTGGTCCACACCGTCTCCTCATCCTGCAACCGCAAGCCCTTCCTCACCTATGTCAACCAGACCCTCAAGGACATGGCAGAACCCCAGTACCAGGTGGTGAAGGACCGGATCACCGATCTGCTTCACAACCCTCCAGACCCAGAGGAACCTGCTCCCACCCAGTCCAGGCCTGCTCCTCCACCCCAGGTGATGTCCCTCCCATTCCAAGGCTTCCCACAGGCCCTCACCTACCAGGGCTACGGCTACCAGGAGGTCCAGCAGCACAGGCAGCAGCCCTTCCCAGTCCAGGCACAGAGTCATCGGGCGACACCATTGCCACCGGTTCCACTGATGCCACCGATGCCACCCACGCCAATGATGCCACTGATTACAGCGATGCCACCCACGCCACCGATGCCACCCACGCCAGTCCTCACCCAGCTGCAGACCAGACAGCCCCACTACACTACTCCTTCCTCCACCCCACAGCCAAGCCCGGCCTCAGTACATCTGTCATCAGTGCTGGGGCTGACACTCCATGGCATGGAGGAAGGACCTCTCAGCATCACATCTGAGCCAGCTGTCTGAGAGCTTTCTCAACACACTGTCACCTGTTGTCCTCTCGGGGCCAGGCACCCCAGTGGTGCTTCAGACCAGCACTGCAGCAGCACCCACCTCCACAGCACCTGGACCCTTCACACCTGAGACGGGCACACCTCTGAGTGACCAAGAGGAGTGCCAGAGGCTGGCTGGCTGGCTGGCTACCTGTGGACTTTATTTGGACACTTGACATGGGTCATTTTTCTTTTACAGCTTGTTGTTCAATAAAGTTTATCTTTGATTCACACACTTGCTTCATTTCTTTTTTTTAATAAAGTCTTGGTGGAAACTTTTAGAATTGGTTTAAGCCTTTGCATGCTTGTGGGATGGGTTAAGATAGCAGTGGGGTGGGCAGGGATACCTGTGGGATGGGTAATAGCTGTGGGATGGGCAGGGATACCTTTGGGATGGGTAATAGCTGTGGGGATAGATAAACCTCCAGTGTAAGCATAGTGGGACTGTATGGTCCACCCTCCCAGGTGCCACACCTATGGCCCTTTATTATCAATAACAATGTAATAATCATCCACACATGTCAACACAAACACAACTCTTTATTAAACGCCCTGTTCATTGTAGGCCCACCCAACATACATGGCCCAATCTCATCCGTGTGATGAGACAGGCTGAAGGAAGCACCCATTAATCATCTATCATCCTGTCTTGCCATTCCACTGCTCCAGCTGGGGAGTTGCACCAGTGTTTCAGGAGGTTGCGCTGCTTCTTCCCTTCACGTGAGGCTCTGTTGGGGCCTTGCACATCCTCAGTGTCTATCAGGTTTTGCCCTTGCCTCCATTCCCCAGGCTCCATGTCCCCATTGCCTTGTTGGAGGTCCATGAGCCTGTTCTGCAAGACTGGGTAGCGGGTGCGCATGAGATTGTGCAGGATGCAGCAAGCTTCCATGATCCTCCTCACGGTCTCTGGGCGATGCTGCATGGTGGTGAGAAGTACCTGGAACCTGTTGGCCAGGATGCCAAAGGCATTCTCCACCACCCGCCTTGCCCTGGACAGCCTGTAGTTGAAGATCCTCTCTTCACGGGTGAGGAGTCTGGAAGTGTAGGGCTTCATGAGGTAGGTTCTGAGGGACAAGTTGTCATCCCCCACGATGAAGTAGGGCACATCTTGCGTGTCGTTGGGCAGGGGGTCTGGATCTGGGAAGCCCATGATGAGGTTGCCTTCCAGCCCCTCCTTGAGGTCACTGGCGTTGTATACCTGGGCATCTGAGCATGAGCCGTTGCATGAAGCATCGATGTACATGAACTTGTAGTCAGCATCGACCATGGCAAAGAGGACGATGCTGAAGAAGCCCTTGTAGTTGAAATAAGTGGAGCCCGACTTGGGTGGTGCTTTGCAGGCCACGTGCTTGCCATCTATGGCTCCAACGGTGTGGGAGAAGTTCCACCTCTGATACCACTGCTCTGCAACTTTCTTCCATCCTTCTTCAGTGGAGGAGCACTGGAGGAGCTCCTCCAGGTATTCTTCGATGATGGCCTGCACCACTTCTCTGACCACAATGCTGATGGTGTTGTGTGGCACCCTCCAGTCGTACTGCATGCTCCTGTAGGTGGTCCCTAAGCCCAGGTGGCGCAGAGTGAGTGCCACCTTGAGCCCAGGTTCCAGGCTGGGCCGGAAGTTGGTATTTGCCTTGGTCAACCTGGGTGTCAGCCGCTGCACAACTTCGTCAAACATGGCTGGAGGCATCCTCATGAAGTTCTGGAATGCCCAAGTGTCTTCATTCCTGAGCTCCACCATCAGCTTGTTGTACAGTCCATACTCTGCTCTTCTCCCGATCCATCTTTGGACCCAGATGCTTCTTGGCCGCCTCTTTTTCTTCCCGTAGTAGAGTTCACAGAGCCTGTAGATGGCTTTGTACTGTTGCAGAAGGATGGTGGCTGCCAAAAGGACTGTGTTACGATCCACGGTTGACATGACTGGATGCTGTGGAAGAGGAAGAGTCAGATGAAGGCTGCAGAGGTCTGCACAGCTGGGCTGCTGGGCTGAAAGTGAGATGCAGGTGAGTTGCTCCCCCTTTTTATAGGCAGTATAGGTGTCCCTTTGCATCCTCTAGGCATCCTCTAGGCATCCTCTAGACATCCTTAATATCCGAGATAGGTCCCCTCTGCGAACATTTTTTCCGTTTTAAACACTTTGTTTCCGTGCTGCATCCGCTAGGCATCCGTTCTGCATCCGTTCCGTGTCCGTTCCATTTCCTCCTTGCGTCCGAGTGGATGCGAGTTGCACGGATGCGGAACGGATGCCTAGCGGATATAGCGGATGCAGAACGGATGCAGAACGGATGCCTAGCGGACGCCTAGCGGATGCAGAATGGACGAACTAGATACATTTTCCGCGCAAAAGTTTTGGGCAGCTCAAAACTTTCTGACTGGATGAAACGTCCATAAACGGATGCTGGATGGATAGAGAGGAAGCAAAACGGAGGCAGTGAGTACAGAACGGATACATCGCGTTAACCAACGGATGGCAAGCTTTTTTGTCCGTTTTACATCCTCTTTGCATCCGTTGGTGCAGTGTGACAGGGGCTTTAAGCTCTGCAACTCTGCAGCTATGTAAAGCTCTGAATCTGTCTATTGAAGATGAAACTAACTTGCTTGCTTGCTGAAGACTGGAGCTCTGCTCTGAACTTGCAACATGTTTCTCTTTGAGTTTGCTTCATGTTGGAGAAATCTACAACTGGTTTGTAAAATCTACTTATGTTCATAAAGATGTTAAATGAAACATCAGCCATCTGTGTTTATTTTTCTGGCACTGAATTGTCACTGCAAAACTCTCAATATGATGTACAAAAAGCTGTGCATTATAAATTGGAGGAAAAGGGAAATTATCTCTGAGCAACTCCAAAACCAAAGACTGCAGGCTAACTCCTAATTCCCACTACCAGTAGTTTGATCCTTTGCTAACCTTCATCTTCATTTCATTTCGTTTCATTTCAATCTTTTTCTCCCCAAAACCTGCAGCCTGGCAGATTGTGATCAAAGATGCAATGTGGACAAACGGTCATTTCCAAAATGCCAAATGCCGCATTGATGAAGTTGGAGCCAAGCCAGTGGCTTTTCTCATTTCCCCCAAAAGATAACAAAACATACTGGGTCGTCATTGCTCATCACAGAGAATGGAAACTGAGAAGATCTCGCTAGCAACTGAACCTTCTTCTGCCAAGGCCTTCTTTATAGCTTGAGAGAGTGTTTTCTACCCTCTGCTGCCCAAATTTCTTTTTTCTTTTTAATTAAGTTTTTTATTTCAATATACAAACACAACAATACATTAGCAGTATGGCATAAATGTATCATGCATGTTCGTATAAGTAGAGTTTATAATATCTCTTAATACACATATTCACATTAAATCACAACTTCATTTCTTATTTTCAACATTTCAATATTGTCTCCTAATGTCAACCACCATATCAGTTAAACATACCTTATAGTTTCATTATTCAATTTCCTCTCCAATTTTATTTTTTAAATAAAAAAATCTCATTTTGCAAGCAGTGTGGTTCCAGGTTTCACATCTCAATACAAACATGATCATAGTTACCTAAGCTGCTGCCCAAATTTCAACGACCCAAGTAATTGAATGGGGAGAGGAAATAGCATGAGACAGAGTATTATGAAGCCTGGAGCAAAATGTATCAATGGCTAGAATAAAAGAAAAAGAAAGAAAAGTTTGACACTTTATAGGAATGAAAGTTAACATTTTTTAAACCAAAGAGAATGGAATATAATGGACAAATATGAGATGATACGAATGCATGAGTATAAAAAACGGTTGCAAATATGTATATAAATGTATATAAATGTAAATAGAAATAATATGCAGCAAGCACATAAGAGAAAAAGGAAACTAACTATTATGTGTATCTGTATACTATAGCTTGTATGGCCACAATGATGGCCAAGAAAGTCGTACTGTGTCCAATTCTTTGTAATGTTTATTCAATAATTTTTTTTAATAAAAAGGAAATAGCATTCGTGTCTTGGTTTTGTTCGAGTTACAAGCAGGGGTGGGCTTCAAAAATTTTAACAATTGGCTTTCTGCCTGGTTGTTGGGTGGGCGTGGCCATTGTGGGCATGCCTAGTCGTCCTTCTGTACCACAGGGGGGCGTTTTTGCAGTCCCCGGGCTCTGGAGCTTTCCCCGAGCTTCCAGGAGGGTGAAAACAACCTCCCCAGGCTCCAGCGGCTCTCTGGAAGTGGGAAACTTCCCAAATTTCCAGGAGGCCCATTTTTCACCCTTCCTAGGCCTCCGTGCACACCCTGCACTTACCTGCATCCAAAACGGGCCACATGGGGATTCCTGGGAGGGGAGGGGCAAGGTGGGCAGAGCCATCCAGGAGTGGGATTTGGGAGTTCTCCAAACTGTGCAGAATCTTAGCTAGAGGCTCTCCCAAATGCCTGCAAACCCACTCAGCAGCCCACTCCCGGTTACAAGCCATCATTGGAATTCAATGGGGAGAAGTTCCTTCTGGATGTAATAGTGCCCAAACACATTAGCCAACCAACAAAACTGGCTGATGTGGAAATTGTAGATGGGAAAGTGGTTGATACATTGCTTTTCATCTCTTTAGCCAGGACCTGCAGGGACACCAGGGTTGCTTCTCACCACACATCATTCAAAGCTGCTGATGCAGACTGAACTCATAGCTTTCTCCATATGTCCCCATCAGTCAACAGCATTTAGACTTGCTGTGTTATTGATGAGAGAATGAGCACATTGTGTGGTCTATGGAAGTCTTCCAATCTGCATGAGAAAGGCTCTTGTTAGGCAATTCCTCTTCCAGTTATTCAACCCACACTTACGTCGTTGCTATAGACTGTGTGTGATAAGTGATCTTTTGTGATCACTCTGCTGAACAAATAATTCCCTCCACACTGTTCAACTATTACAAAATCTGCACTACTATTACTATTAATCTTCTCATCACTCCTTATCACCCATCCGCTCCCACTTGTGACTGTATGACTGAAACTTTGTCGCCTGTATCCTTATGATTTATATTGACTGCTTCCTAGTATGATTTGATTGCTTATTGTACCCTCTGACTATTATTATTATTAAGTTTTGTACCTTATGATTCTTGACTCTTGACAAATATATCTTTTCTTTTATGTATACTGAGAGCATTTGCACCAAGACAAAATCTTTGTGTGTCCAACTGTACTTGGCCAATAAAGAATTCCATGAGTCTATGAGTTCCTGAAGCCACACGAAGCTCTAATGTAGACTTCTGGAAAAAATATATAGGTAATCCCCAATTTAACAGAATAACAGAGTTGGAAGGGACCTTGGAGGTCTTCTCGTCCAACTCCCTGCTCAAGCAGGAAACTGTATTTCATTCCAGGCAAAGGATTGTCCAATCTTTTCTTGAAAACCTCCAGTGATGGAGCACCCACAACTCCGGAAGGCAAACTGTTCCACAGATTGACTGTTCTCAGTGTCAGAACATTCTCCTTAACTTCTAGGTTGGTGCTCTCTTTAACAAGCTGCCCTCAGGTGCTTTGGAAAATAAGTCAATCCCCTCTTCTCTGTGACAACCCCTCAAATACTAGAAGACTTATCATGTCATCACTAGCTTTCTCTTTGATAGGCTAGATATACTTAGCTTCACCATTCATTCATCATGGACTTCCTGTACCCCTTTATCAGCAAATACAAGAAGCAAGCAAATGAATGATTGAGGGAACTAGGTATGTCTTGTCTAATGAAGAGAAGGACTAGCGGTGACATGATAGTTGTTTTCAGGGTACCAATGGATGCCCTAATTATACCATGAGCCTCGAGCCAAGTTTCAAAAAAAAAAATCCAATCATTTATTAGGAGTAACATGTCAGCACATACCCAAACAAAGTCAGCTCTGCCTCATGTAATTTATGGCCCATCGATGATCCTGTTTCTCCCCTTCCTCCAGTGTGTGTTATAAATCACATTCGCCAATGGAGCATTTTGGAGGCTGTAGAGATCAAGGCCTCTGAACTTGGTCCCGGTAGCCTGGGATACAACCTTGAAGAAGGTATGCATGGAATGTGCTTCTGGTTGTGGCGGTCTTCCAGTACTTGAGGAGCTGTTGAAGAGAAGGGAAGGGAAGAAAACTCATGAGGATAAGAGAAGAAGTATGTGTGGATGATCATTAAAGAAACATCCAACCTGGAACTAAGAAGAAATTTCCTGATTGTGAGAACAATCAATCAGTGGGACATCTTGTCTCCAGAAGTTGTGGGTGCTGGAGTTTTTCAAGAAGGGACTGGACAGCCATTTGTCCAGAATGGCATAAGGTATCTTGTTTGAGCAGAGGGTGGGATTAGAAGATCTCCAAGATCTTCTAACCCAGTTATTCCATCTATGTTCTCATCAAATTGACTGAAGGGAATCTTCAATTTGATATAATTAAAAGGGCTTTTAAAATTATGCTTGTGTGTTGAGGGGGAGTTGCTTTCAAGGTTAAACCACCTTGATTGTGTCCTTCAAGCTGAAAGGCAGCATGTAAATCAGGGAAGAAATCTTGAAAACAAATAAAGTTTAAGGCTGCCAAGATCTTAGGGGCTGCATGGATTCTTACCAGCCTAAGCAGAAAGTGAGAGAAGGAAGGATGTTACCTAGGCAACAGAAGAAGGCAGCTGCTGGAATTGGGGAGAAACTCAGAAGTGAGACCAGCATTGTCAAAAAGAACAAAGAGTTAAACAAATAGGAAAAAGCTATGAAAGACGTCTGGAATATGAACACAAGACCACAATAAAAGAAAAGAAGAGACCTAAACTTCAACACAGAACCATCTGCCAAAGCCAAAAGGGGCTCTTTCAGGAACAAAAGAAAGATTTTTAAAGATGAAAGAAAGAAAGCATCCAGGCTGCAGAAGTGAAAAGGTATTTAGAAATGTTGGTGGGCGGAGAATATGATAACATGGGCCAAAAATTGTGACCACAATATTCAATTAGAACAATGAGAACGAATATGGCAAACTAATTATAAATTGATGTTATCAGTTTCATATGAAGAAAATGTTCATAAAATGTTCTATCGTTGGCATCTCCCACAAGCAAGATTAGCTAGAATGTTCCCCAATCTGTCACCTAAATGTTGGAAGTGCAACTATAGCCAGGGAATGTATTTTCACATGTGGTGGGCATGTCCTCAAGCGCAAAAGCACTGGCTTAAGATACAGGTATGGCTAGAAAAGATAACAAAACTAAAGATTAAATTTAACCCAGAGACCTTCTTATTGGGAATGTCAGAACCAACATGGAACAAAAAGCACCAGCATCTAACATTACATATCATCACAGTGGCAAGGATAGCCCAAAATTGGAAATCAACAATGGTATCCACAGATCTGGCAGTAATTAATAAAATTCACCAATGCACAGAAATGATCAGATTAACCAAGCTATTAAAAAATAAGGAAGAGGGAGATTTCATTACAGTATGGAATATGTGATACAAATGGTTGAATAAAAAGGAAGTAAAGATATCTAATGAAAATGACAAAGAAATACTAAGGAAAACTAGGAATAAGGATAAATGTATAGATAGTTATGTATATATGTAAAGTAATATAAATAAATAAATATTGTATTATAATGTAATAATAACATAAATAAGTAAGGATTTAGGAAATAATTTACAGATTTATTTGTAGCAAATGACTTTAATTGACACTAATAGATATGTACACTGTTATGAAAACATTGCAAAATGTGAGAACATGTTTCTCTTTTTGAAAATTATTTTTTGAAACTTTGAATAAACAAATTTAAAAAAGAAAGAAATGTTGGTGGACTTCTAGGGACAACTTTGGAAATAAGTGTGAGGAATAGCTTTAAAGTAATTTGTAATTTGCTTAACATTTGAAATATAGATGCTTTAAATCAGAGGATCTGCAAGGCGTGTGTGTGTGTGTGTGTATAATAACTAAAGCAGCATCACACTGTTACAATGCAAACTCCATTCCTGTCATCACTTACTTGTCGAAAAGGAGCAGGACATATAAAAACATACTTAAAACTAAGCAGATTTAAACATTAAAAACAGTGAAAACTTGGTGCCAGGTCAACCTTTTAATGTGCAACTATCCAATCTTCTTTGAACATTTTGGGAGGAAAGCCAGCTCTTCCAAGCTAGAAGATTATGAGGGTGGAGGCTTGCTTGACTTCAGAGGGCAGAGAGTTCCATAGGACAGGGGCTGCCACGGAAAAAGGTCTGTTTCCTATGTCCTGTCAGATGGCAATATTTAGGGGAAAGGATTAGGAGTGTGCCCATCAATGAGAATTTATCTGCTGAAAATAAACTCCACATTGGCAACAGGAAGGGCATCCAGCCAGTAAACACTCAGCTCCATTCACTTGCCCAGACTCCATTCCACAAGGAATTATGGGGTCATTAAAAGAAGATTATGATTAGGAGTGTGCCTACTCTATCTGTCCAGGTTGACAAGATGGTCCTGCAGATAACCTGGTACTGTGCCATATCGGCCTTTAAAGGTGATGGCTAACACCTTGAATGTCGTCAGAAAGAAACTGGAAATTGGAAGCTCAGAAGCATGATTTCTTCTCTTCCACAGGTTTATTAAAGGTGAACCATGCTCACTTGTTGAAATTGAGCATGAAGAAACTGGAGCGCAGTGTCATTTGGGAGATGTTATCAGAGAAGCTGCTTAAGGTGGCAAAATGGCTGTTTGGAAGGATTAAAACCAGGGGTGGGATTCAGCCGGTTTGGACCGGTTCAGAAGAACCAGATGTTAATTTTATATCTGGTTCGCCAAACCAGCATTTGTACCAACCCTCTGGCTCTGCCCATCCTGCCCCATTCCTCCCAGGAGTCTCCACGGAGTCCATTTTGGATGCCGGTAAGTGCAGGAACAGGCCTCCTGGAAGTTCCAGAAGGCTGGAAATGGGCCTATTTCCAGCTTCCTGGGGAGGGCCGGAACCCAGGGGAGGGTGTTTTTGCCCTCCCAGAAGCTCAAGGGAAACCTCTAGAACTTGGGGAAGGTGAAAAACAGCCCCCCTGGAAGTTCCAGAAGTCCAGAAATGGGCCTGTTTCCAGCTTCCAGAGGGCCTCTTGAGCTCGGGGGAAGGCTATTTTTGCCCTTCTGGAGGCCTGAGGAAAGCCTCTGGAGCCTGGGGAGGGTAAAAAATGAGCTTCCTGGAAAGCAACGCCCACCATGGCTAATTTTTGAATCCTACCCCTGATTAAAATTGATGGATAGCAGAGACAGCATTGTGTCACTTCCAATAGAAATGAAATAGAAGATAGAAATTGTTCTGTATAAAATAGTTTCCTCCAAAATCCTCGATTGTGATTGGCTAGAAAAGCCGGCATAGGGATTGGTTCACTGGGAACCAATACAAAAGAGCTACCAAAAGGCGGCAAAACCAAGTAACCGTCATTGGCTACAAGCCGGCAGGCAAGCCGTATATAAAGGCTGCCGCGGCAAGAGCCAAACCGTTCCATTTTCACTTAACTGTTGAAATAAAGACTTTTACTGTTGGGAACCCGGTCTACCTCACGTTTTTCCGGAAGGAACACTGGCGACAAAGGTGGGATCATCCTAAAACGTGAGACTGTGCATGCAGCGAATTGAAACCCAGGCTTGAAGCAATGGCCGGAAATAATGCACCGCCTGCACCCTTCAATCCCAATGAAGAAGATTGGGAATCCTACGTAGACCGTTTCCAAATGTACTTAGAAAGTAACGAGATGGAAGAGATCTCAGACCACTGTAAGAGGGCTGTCTTCTTAACGCATTGCGGACCAACGGTATTCAAAATGACCAAGGCATTGGCGAAGCCCAGAGATGTAAAACAAATGACCTGGCCCGAACTCCAGCGAATATTGAAGGCGCATTATGCACCAGTGGTGTCAAATCTCACCAAATGGCACAAATTCTACCTAAGGGACCAAAAAGAAGGTGAGACCATCGCTGATTTTGTGGCAGCCCTCCGACAACTGGGGGGAGCATGTGAGTTCCTGAACTTAGATGAAGCCATGCGAGATCGAGTAGTATTGGGTTTAAAAGACTCTAATTTACAAAATAAATTGCTAAATAAACCCAACATAACCGTGGCTGAAGCAATCGCAGAAGCCACGCTGCAGAAGCCTTGAAAAAGTCAGCGGCCACCATGAAACAAATGAACGCGAACAACAATGAAACGAGCCTAACCAGAGAGAAGAAGCAATTTCCTGCCACCACACACCATGAAGATTTTGACGAGACATCAGAATCAGGAGAGGAAGACGATGAGGTCCACTGCCTATACGCCAACAAAAAAGGGTGAAAAAAGAAACTGGCGGGAATGCGCCGGTTGCGGAGGAAACCACCCTCGAGCCGATTGCAGATTCCTTGATGCCATCTGCAGAGCTTGTAAGAAAAGGGGACACATCGAGAAGGTCTGTAGGAATCGAAAAAATAACAGCCCGAACAGACGCAGTAACTCTCCCACACAAGCTGAATCGAAACAAGCCGAGAGAAAGTGGGAGCGCAACAAACGAGCCAGTAACCGAGAAAAGACCCATCAAACTGTCACTATCGGAAGCGCTCAGACGGAAAGCGAAAAAAAAGTTAAAATCATTGTAAAAATCAAAGGCAGCCCCTGTGAGATGGAGGTCAATTCAGGGTCTTTCCTGTCAATGGTGTCATGGGACACAATCAGACAACTGGTCCCAAATATCAAACTAAAAGAACTCCAGAAACAAAAATTAACTCTGAAGGACTACCAAGGGAATCGAATCCCTGTGGTAGGTCTAGGACATTTCCGAGTCGCTTACAAGCAGCATGTCGAAGTCCTGCCCCTGACAATAGTCGACCAAGACCGACCCAGCCTCCTGGGCATAGAATGGTTCGCACCATTGGGCATCGGAATGACCGGAGTAGACTGAGTGGCCGCAACCGACTGGGAAGAAAACCTGATCCATGAGTTCCAGGACATTTTCGATGGCTCCCTAGGCAGGTATTGGAGGACCCCAATTTCCTTTAGCTTAGACCCCCAGGTGGCCCCTAGAAGATTAAAGGCCAGACGAGTTCCCTTTGCATTAAAAGCAAAAATAGAGGAACAATTGAATAAATTAATTGACCAAGGGGTTTTGGAACCTGTTGACCATGCTAAATGGGAGACGCCAATTGTAACACTGGTTAAACCTGACGGGTCAGTACGCATCTGCGGAGACTACAAGGCTACCCTGAACCATGCACTGCAACAAAGCGCATACCTGGTGCCAGTCATACATTTGCTACACTCACTCGGGGGAGGAAAAAATTTTGCTAAACTAGATCTAGCACAAGCTTACCAACAGCTTCCAGTAGACCCCTTAATGGCTGAGGCACAGACATAAGTGACTCACAAAGGGGCATTCAAGTGTAACAGACTTCAGTTTGGAGTGAGTGTGGCCCCAGGCGTTTTCCAAAACCTCATGGAACGCCTATTAAATGGAATAAAAGGGATCGTACCATATTTTGATGACATCCTGATTTCAGCTAAAGATACGACCCAACTAGAAAAAAGACTAAGAAATGTACTAACAAAATTTAGAGAATCCGGTCTGAAAGTTAAAAAAAGAAAAATGCTGCTTAATGACTGATCACGTCGAATTTCTGGGCTACTTAATTGACGGAGAGGGTATACACCCTACTGAAAAAAAAGTCAAAGCCATTAAAGACGCACCACAGCCAAAAAACAAAACGGAATTGCAGGCATTTTGGGGTCTAATAAATTTCTATAACGTATTCCTCCCCCACAAAGCAACAATAGCGGAACCATTACACCGTTTGCTGGATAAGAAAATTAATTGGACTTGGGGTCATAGAGAGCAAAAAGCATTCCAGAAAATAAAAAATTTATTAACATCAAACACCGTTCTTATCCAGTTGAGTAACACACTTCCATTGACGGTAACCTGCGACGCCTCACTGTTTGGAGTCGGTGTCATCCTGAGCCACCAATTGCCAGATGGGAGAGAGGCACCCGTCGCTTATTACTCAAAGACTCTGTCTAAAACAGAACGTAACTATAGTCAACTAGACAGAAAAGCCCTGGCAATGATTGCCAGAGTGAAATGTTTTCACAAATACCTTTATGGAAGAACATTTTTGATCGTAACGGACCATAAACCGTTGCTAGGAATTCTTTGAACTTTTCCGGACCAGACAAACCGAACTCTCAATTCAAAAAGGTTGTTTATTGTGGGGTGATCGGGTAGTAATCCCTCCTAAACTACAGACTAGGGTATTGGGTATGCTTCACGAAGGCCACCCTGGTATCGTAAAAATGAAAAGCCTCACTAGAAGCTATGTCTGGTTGCCTGGTTTAGATGAAGATATCGAATGTTGGGTTGCCACTTGCACTAAATGTCAGAAAACCAGGCCTTCCCCACCACAAGCACCCATAAGGGACTGGGAGACCCCACGAGGCCCCTGGTCTCGGATCCACATTGATTTCGCGGGTCCTACTAGGGGGCATACCTTTTTAATTGTCGTAGATGCATACTCAAATTGGCTGGAGGTTGTAGTAATGTCATCTACGACAACCGAGGCGGTCATTAAACAACTTAACAAACTTTTTGCAACCCATGGATTGCCGGACGTCCTAGTGTCCAACAATGGGCCACAATTGACGGCCATCCAATTTGAACAATACCTAGCCTCCCTAGGTATACGCCATGCACTGACCGCGCCGGCCCACCCGGCAGCAAATGGTAGGGCAGAGAGAATGGTCAGGTTTACCAAAGAGGGTTTAGAGAAAATGGACCTTGGGGATGTCCAGGATAAAATCAACCGTCTACTCACCCTCCAACATATCACACCCAGCACTGTAACCAACAAAAACCCAGCGGAATTATTAATGGGAAGAAAACTTAGGTCGCAATTAGACAGGTTGCACCCAAATTACACATTGGAAAGACCCCCCCGACTCCTCCAGCCGTTGCCGAACATTTGAAATTGGCAACCTCGTCTATGCAAAAATTTTTACCGGGGACTCCCTATGGCTTCCAGCCACAATCACACAACTCACAGGCCTCCGGTCCTACCGACTAACCGTAGATGATGGCAGGGAATGGAAGCGGCACATAGACCAGCTTCGTTCCCGAAACATTGAAAGAAATACAAACGCACAACCACAAAAAATAAAAATCGACGAAAACAAAACCAAAGAGGGGGGGAAAATACAAGAAAATAATAAAGAACTTTTAAAAATAAACCCAGAACATCTAACCAATCAAAAAGAGCAAAAAGAAAACTTACGGTTAGATGAGACTTGCAAAAATAATCCAGACGAAGGGGCCAGCCAGCTCGACCTGCCCGGAGAAACCAGGAGGGAGCGGCAAAACCACCAGCCTGAGAAACTCAAGCGGTAGCAAAATGGCCGACTCACCCTTCCAGGTGGTTCCATGGAAAAGAGCCGGACAGACAGCAACCCCATCCGAACCGGTTGAAGTCTCCAGCGAAAATGAACCGCGCAAGTCCAGTAGAATCAGAAGAAGCCCCACCTACCTGCGCGACTATGTCACCACGTAGGACTAAACCAAGGGGGGAGGGATGTTCTGTATAAAATAGTTTACTCCAAAATCCTCGATCGTGATTGGCTAGAAAAGCCGGCATAGGGATTGGTTCACTAGGAACCAATCCAAAAGAGCTGCCAAAAGGCGGCAAAACCAAGTAACCATCATTGGCTACAAGCCGGCAGGCATGCCATATATAAAGGCTGCCGCGGCAAGAGCCAAACCATTCTGTTTTCACTTAACTGTTGAAATAAATACTTTTACTGTTGGAACCCAGTCTACCTCGCATTTTTCCGGACGGAACAGAAATCTTATTTTACAGAGGACAACACATTCTGGAAAATTGGCCACATAGAATCCTAGCTTTGCAAAGAATCGCATCCAGGTTGTAGATAGCCCTTGATTTATGTCTGGTCACTAAGCAACTGTTCAATGTTACAAGCTACCTGAAAAAAGGAGACTTACGACCCAGATCTGAAGTTCCCACAGTCAGCAAAACCCAGCATTCTTTGGGCCCTTGGTAACACATATGTATTTATACCCATTTGCACCATCTAATAGTCCTGTGTACATGATTTATGACCGTTGTGCCAAAACCTGACACTTGTTTCTGGGTTTTGGCACAATCATGCCCTCAGCGATGATTGTGATTGAGATTAAAAATTTTTTACAACCGGTTCTGTTGGCGTGGCTTGGTGGGCATGGCAGGGGAAGGATAGTGCAAAATCCCTATTATCTTCCCACCCCACTAACCTGCTTTCCAGCTCCATTCTCCTGTGCAGGGCAACAGAAGAAGACCCAGCCGATCAACTGGGACTCAGGAGGCAGAGAACAGATGGGGGAGGGGCCAGTCAGAGATGGTATTTGCCGGTTCTCCAAACTACTCAAAATTTCCACTACCGGTTCTCCTTGACTTTCAACAGTTTATTTAGTGACTGTTTGAAGTTACAACAGCACTGAAAATAGTGATTTATGACCATCTTTCTCACTTAACAACAATTGCAGCATCCCCCTGGTCATGTGATCAAAATTCAGACCCTTGACAACTGACTCATAGTTACGACAGTTGCAGTGTCCTGGGGTCATGTGATCCCCTCCTCAGAAGAAGCAAAGACAATGGGGAAGCCAGATTCACTTAACAACCAGGTTACTAACTTAACGACTGCAGTGATTCACTTAACAAGAAAAGTCATAAAATGGGACAAAATTCACTTAACACATGTCTTGTCAGGATTCCAGCAATTGCTCTAATTAAATCATGATTCTCAAGCCAAACTTCAAAAAACTTCAAAGGATTTATTAGAGCGAATTACTGGCACTGCCCTGTATGTAGCCAACTCTGGCATATGTCATTTACAGTTCCCTCTGACCCTGTTTCCCCCCTCCCCCTTGAATGTCTCATAAACCAGATTCTCCGATTGAGCACATTCACAGGCCAGGTGTCATCATTCACGTTCTCCAGTTAAATATATTCCCAGGCAAAAACTCTGGTATTTTAGTTGCAATCTTTTAAAGAAAAGTTGGGATGTACTTTTGCTTTCAACTGCTCTTCCAGATTTCCTTCCTCCTCCCCCTTTTTTTTTATGGCAACTACTAAAACAGGAATAGGAATGTTTTATGAGTTGGCATGTCTCACTTAACAACAGAAATGTTGGGCTTAATTTATTTTATTTTATTTATTTTATTTTGTCAAGCGATTATGAGATAACAGGTATAAGTATAAACATAGTTATGAAGACATGAAATGGATACAAAAAAGAAATTGTGGTCATTCAGTTAATTGCAGCATCGTCATGGTGATATTATCAGCCACGTTTATCATTTGCATGCATATACAAACACACACAAACACGCACACACACATTTCTGCACAAGAGTCTCTGTTGTCAGTTGAACATGATTAAACAGGCTGAGCGTATTCCTGTAGCTGCACCAGCACCATAAAAATTACAGACTTCTGGATGCACGCTAGCATAAGTAAACAAACTAAACAAATAAAGCTGCTATCCCATGGGATGAACAGTATAAATTTCTACAAGCTAAATTAAAAAGAAAAAAGAAAAATATGTAGGACTATCAAGAGGCAAAACAAAAGATGTTTATGTTTACTTAGGATTTATTTCAAATGGGGAAATCTGGCAAGGCTTGAATTTAAACTAAACAATATATTAGAACAGAGAATATATTAGAATACTAGAGTTGGGAGGGACCTTGGAGGTCTTCTAGTCCAACCCCTGGAGACTCAATACCATTTCATACAAAAAGTTGTCCAGTCTTTCTTTCTTTCTTTTTTTTTTTTTTGAAAGCCTCTAGTGATGGGGCATCCACAGCTTCTGGAGACAAGTTATTCCATTGATTGATTGCCAACACCTTTCAGAAATTTCTCCTTAGTTTCAGGTTGCTTCTATCCTTGGTTAGTTTCCATCCATTGTTTCTTGTCCTGCCTTCTGGTGCTTTGGAAAATAGCTTGACACCCTTGTCTTTGTAGAAGCCCCCCAAATAATGGAATACTGTTATCATGAGACTAGGACATACCCAATTCCAGCAACCATTCTGTATGTTTTAGCCTCCAGTCCTCTAATTGTTTCTGTTGCTCTCCTCTGCACTCTTTCCAGAGTCTCAACATACCGTATTTTTGTATGGTAGTGACTATATTAAACACACCGACTGTTCTAACCTTAAATTTTGCCATATTAGTAATAGAACATAATATCAGTGTGTAAGTCCATGGATCTGTTGATAAATCAAGATCAAGTGAGATACTAGTACCACTCTGAAAAGCCTGAGTAAGACCACACCGAGAGTACTGCATCCAGTTTTGGTCACCACACTATAAAAAAGATGTGGAGACTCTAGAAAAAGTGCAGAGAAGAGCAACAAGCATGATTAGGGGACTAGAGGCTAAAACATATGAAGAATGGTTGCAGGAACTGGGCACGGCTGGTCTAGTGAACAGAAGGACCAGGGGAGACATGATAGCTGTCCTCCAATACTTGAGGGGCTGCCCCAAAGAAGAGGGAGTCAAGCTATTTTCTAAAGTTCCTGTGGCCAGACAAGGAACAATGGATGGAAACTGAACAAGGAGAGATTTAACCTGGAAATAAGGAGAAACTTTCTGACAGTGAGAACAATCAACCAAGGGAACAGCTTGCCCTCAGAAGTTGTGGGAGCATCATCACTTGAGACTTTCAAGAAGAGATTGGAAATGGTGTAGGGTCTCCTGCTTGGGCAGGGGGTTGGACTAGATGACCTACAAGGTCCCTTCCAACTCTGATTATCTGTTTAATCTGTTTAAATGAATGTCAATTTAAAATATTATTTCTACCATGATGAAAATCTCACTGCAAACGGTTAGTAAAATATGAGGCGGGAGAAGGGCTTTAAGGAGTTGGAGGAATTTAAACTTTCTCATCTATATTGTCCCACAGAAGATTTGACATTCTTGAATGGGATCATAGATTTGGAAGAGGCAAACCCACAGATTTTTTGTAGCTAATGTAAATCAAAAGTATCTTCGTGACATTCCCATCATATTTTCCTTTAAGGATTTCTAACTGATTTGCTGATTTCTTATCATACTTTGCTACCATGATAATTCCCAAGTCTTATAAGTCACAGATATGAGACAATTGGCTCATAGCAAAACATAATTAGTTATTCTGTTCCCTCATCTTTAATTGAGATGAATGCTTCTACAAAATGGATTTTCTTGATCAAAGACTCGCCACATCTATTGGCTGAGATTCCTAGCATTCAAAGTCAAGCCAGCCATGTCCATACAGCTAAGAAATTTAGAAATTCAAGACTGTGTAACAAAAAGGGAGGGAGGAGGGGGAGGAGAGAGTGAGCTTTTATAACTGTAACAGAAAGGATATTTATTTGCAGTAAATAGATATATCTATCTATCAATCATCTCTATATCTGTCTCTTCTATCTGTCTAATCTCTCTCTCTTTCTCTCTCTCTCTTTCTCACTTTCTTTCTCTCTCTGTATGTATGTGCATGTGTGTGTGTGTGTTAGATATAGAGGTGATAGATATAGTAGTGAAAGAGGTAGGTAGGTAGGTAGATGATAGATAGATTGATAGATAGATAGATGCCATCTGTTTACTGGGAATAAATATCCTTTCTGTTACAGTAAGATATAGATAGATAGATAGATAGATAGATAGATAGATAGATAGATAGATAGATGGATGGATGGATGGATGGATGGATGGATGGATGGATGGATGGATGGATAGATAGATAGATAGATAGATAGATAGATAGATAGATAGATAGATAGATGATATCCTAGCACTTAAGTACATCTTTCCATGAAAATAGTCAAAACAACAGGTTCTACATGAATGTCTTTCTGGTGTGTGTGTGTGAGTGAGAGAGAGAGAGAGAGAGAGAGAGAGAGAGAGAGAGTGTTGGAATGTAGTCCAGTCAATGTGTGAGATTGCAAGACCTGGCAGTTTTATGAGGATTGTGCAGTTGGAATTTGGGATAAATTAGGCCATCACATGAGATCTTGTGATGGGCCATCTGATGTTAGAAATGGTTACTGTTTCCTGCTTTTTCATAGACAACACAAGAATCTCTTTCTCCAGCTCTCTTGTCTAAGCACAACATCCTCTTGTAATCTGACCAATAGCTAATTGTTTCCCATGACACTTGAACTGGATTTACATTTGCCTTTTCCAAGAAAATTGTTGACTGAATGCTAATAAAAATAATGCTTTGATTATGTCCTAACCTCCAGGAGTTATCAAATCATCCCTGAAAATTCCATTAACAAACAAATATAGCATTTATGGCCTGCTCTTTTACATTTATAGCACAACTTAGGTACAAATTAGAGTCATATGGTAGAATTCGCTTCATGGAGAAAACGTATCTTGCTGAGAGTCAACAGCTAGTTGATGGCACATAATGAACAAATCCTTATTTTTCTTACCAATTGGATGAAAGAAAAAATAATTTTGAATTTCATTTCATAAACAGAATTTTTGGGTGCAATGTGGTTTTTTTTTTTTTTTTTTATAGTTTAGCTATGATTGGACCATATGTACTATTAAAATATCACTTGCACAGCTAATGGCAACCAGGTCAATAATTCTGATTGCTGTTGAGACCAGGATACTGTTGGATGGCTATTCTTCAGAAACCTCTAAGATGGTTGCAGAAATGTTATCAATCGCGATAACTGTTAGAAAACATCTGGTTCATCTTCAGTGCTATTGTTAGCTGATAAATGTTTCAAGATATATACACAATAGCTAGCTAGCTAGTAGATAGATAGATAGATAGATAGATAGATAGATAGATAGATAGATAGATAGATAGAGAATAGATAGATAGATAGAAAGATATAGATATAGATAGATAGATAGATAGATAGATAGATAGATAGATAGATAGAGAAAGAGAGAGAGAGATATATATATCTAGGTAGATGGAGAGAGAGAGAGAAAACAGATGGAAAGACAGAGACAGACAGAAAGGTGATAGAAGAGAGAGATCTAAGTAGTTCTAGGTAGATGGAGAGAGAGAGACAGAGAATAGATGGAAAGACAGAGATAGATAGATAGGTGATAGAAAGAGAGAAGATAGATAGATAGATAGATAGATAGACAGACAGACAGACAGACAGACAGACAGACAGACAGACAGACAGA
>BLBF01000006.1:9244134-9259382 GCA_015471245.1 Laticauda colubrina | reverse complement strand
GTTCCTGTTCCTGTTCCTGTTCCTGTTCCTGTTCCTGTTCCTGTTCCTATTCTATTCTATTCTATTCTATTCTATTCTATTCTATTCTATTCTATTCTGAATGTTGATCATGTGACCATGGGGATACTTGCAATGTCTTAAGTGTGAAAAATGATCACAAGTTATTTTTGATGCTGTTATAACTTCAGACAGTCACTAAATGTGTAAGTCAAGGACTACCTGTAGTATCCTACCATGTTTCCCCCCAAAATAAGATCAGATCTTATATTTATTTTTGTTCCAAAAGACACATTAGCACTTATTTTTCGGTTAGGTCTTATTTTGGGGGGAAATACAGTATTAAATGTGTCTCTCTATGCTGTGGTTTTCTGGCAGTAGGTGCGGACGGCTGAGGAGAGCGAGGACTCAGGTGAGGGGCCAGGACCTTCAAGGAGTGGCCTTCAGAGATTGTGGGGGCTGGCAGCAGTGATGAGGAGGTTCCTGAGGAGCCTGTGCTAAGCACACATGCATGCAGGATTGCTCGGAGGAAAGAGCAGTTACAACAGCACGGGTGACTTGAGAGTATGGCTGCAAGGTAATGGCCTCTCCTTCAAGAAGATAAAAGGCAGCTGTGCAGCGAACGTTCTTTGTAGGAAGCAAAGACATTTTGAAACTCTAGCCTCATGGACATTACACTTGGTATTTGAAGACTCTTGTGTTGTAAACTATTTCTTATTTGTTATTATTGGCAGCCTCGCACAGTTTTGGTGAGGTTTGTGCTTATCAAAGTTAGTTAGTTTGCAGCAGCCTTTTAACCGGGGATTCGTAAGAATTATTAAAAGGTTTCTGCTTTCTTTGGTTCGTGTTTGTTTTATTGGGAAAGGGTTTGAGTCAGAACAGTCTGGCTGGGGCTTATTTTGGGGGGTAGAGCTTCCTGAAAAATCATGCTAGGGCTTATTTTCCCATTGGGTCTTATTTTCAGGGAAATGCTGTAACTATAAAACTGTATCAACACTGGCCCATAACTGGTTATGGCCTTACCAAAGATATAATGAGATGAGGAGGCACATTCCCAAGAGGAACAAATGTACATTGTGAACACTGAGAAGTCTTTACTCTTTGTGGTTTTACATGAGTCAACTTCATGTCTGGCCCTGATTAAATATCATTCTGGAGTGCAAGACTGAACAAGTCCACCCAAAATGGATCCAAGCCACCTGTTTATTTCTTTTCAATTTCCCTGTGACTAGAACAAACCGATTTGCAGTAAGCATGTTCATAGCAATGGGATAGTTAAAACCTTGGCTGTTTATCCCCTTGTACAATCAGGGTCTTCCAAAATGTAGTGATTTTTGCAGAATTTCCCAAACTTGCCTTTCAAGGCAGGCAGGGAAACAGCTCATAAAGATTTGAGGCCTGGGATCTTCAAAGAAAAAATTAGTAATATGGACAGGGAGCTGCATTGTACAAAAGGCTGCGTTTCTCCTGAAATTCCAAATGGTTTTGGGCAAACCTTTCCAAAGTTCATTTGCACAAAGTGTTTTGTCGTGTAATTTGGCCCTTGCTGAATTTGCCCCAGATTCATTTGGTAGGAATAGAGTTACCTTCTGGATAGACCCATTCACGAAGAGGAAGTCAGCCCTGAGTTTAGACATTTCCACCCATTGAAAGAGAACAATGCTACACTTGGGCAACAGTACACACTTCAGCTGAACTTAGCTGAACTTTGTTGGCTAGTGAAGTAGAGAAAAGTTTCCACTTGCTATGCCTTAACAGATGCCATAAAAGTAAAAGAAAATCTGGGTACGAAGAGAAGGAAAGGGAGGAGAGGAGAGGGAGAGGGAGAGGAGGAGGGGAGGGGAAAAGAAGTGAGGGCAGGAGAAGAGCAGAGATAAAGGGAGGGAAAGGAGGGAGGGAAGGAGAGGAAAGGGAGGGGAGGGGAGGAAAAGGCAGAAAAAGGGATGGGAGAGGACAGAGAGGAGAGGAAAGGGAGGGGAGGAGAGGGGAGGAAAGCAAGGGGTGGGGAGACAAAGGGAGGGAGGAAGAGAAGGGAAGGAGAGACAAAGGGAGGGAGAGAAGGAGAAGAAAGGGAGGGGAGGAGAAGGGAGAAAGTGAGGGGGAAAGGAGAGGAAGGGATGGGAGAGGAGGGGAGGGGAAGGAAGGGGAAGAGAGACAAAGGGAGGGAGAAAAGGAAGGGAGGGGAAGGAAAGGAAAGGGAGGGAAGAGTGAAAATGAACAAGAATTTTGTGTAAACCTTCTGCCATTATCCATACTGGTATATCCCAATAGACATATCTATTCAGATGTAAATCCCACTTATTTTCTGGTCAGCCTTTGGATCCTTCCA
The DNA here is from genome assembly GCA_015471245.1 of Laticauda colubrina. Taxonomy (NCBI): domain Eukaryota; kingdom Metazoa; phylum Chordata; class Lepidosauria; order Squamata; family Elapidae; genus Laticauda; species Laticauda colubrina. The sequence continues at coordinate 9,257,056 of BLBF01000006.1, read as the reverse complement.
CTTTTTGTTCTTTTCCTGGATTTTTAAAATGATTTAGTTTTCAGGGGTGATGTTATACACACACACAATAACACAATTAATCTACTTGATTTGATTTTTTTTTTTTTAAAGCTTCCCTTGCCAAGTATCATCGGTGCGCTCATGATTGGGGTGGGGTGTAACTCGGGGTTTATAACAAAGGCAATGCAGATGACAGGCAGCCTACCGATTTCCTGCCCACCCTAGGTATATTATTACATTATATAAAATTATTGTAACTCAGCCAAACTTCACACAATTGAGCAATTACGTATTCCTAGTTAGCGCGATATCCATTTTCTGCTTTCTCTGTGGTTCTTGGTGTCTTCTTGGATTCTAAGCTTCTTGGGCTTAACAATTCCAGTGTTTGATATTTTGATAATACTTTTCATATGCTGTTTTTCTGGATTTGGATGCATTAATGCTGTATTCTGCGAAGCCATATGAAATAAAGCTTCCTGGGCCAAGGAAAATCTCATCTTTGTCTCCATACAAATAACAGTGACGTCTGCAAGGAACACACTTTAGAAACAATGGCACAATGGGGGCTGCTACAGATAGACCTTGACTTATGACAACTCAGCCCAAAATTTCTGTTGCTAAGCAAGACAGGTGATTCAGTGAAATTTGCCCTGTTTTATGATCTTTCTTGCCACTGTTAAGTGAATAATTACAGCTGCTTAAATTCGTAACACAACTGTGAAGTGAATCCCGCTTCCCCATTGAGGTCATTTTTCAGGAGGTCGCAAAAGGGGATCATGTGACCCCAGAACACGGCAACCGTCATAAATGTGAACCACTTGCCAAGTGCCTGAATTTGGATCACGTGACCATGGGGATGCTGCAATGGTTGTGTGAAAAACAGTGGTCACTTTTTGCAGTGTTATTGTAACTTTGGTCACTAAATGAATGGCTGTAAGTTGAGGAGTACTGATACAAGAGTCAGTGTGTGAGTGATCCAAGTACTTTGTGAAACTGGCTTCTCCCCTTCCAGGTCAGATAAGGTGGACATCCTCTAGGTCAGGGGTGTCAAACTTGATTTCAGGGTTGTGTTTGATCTTGGGGGGGGGGGGCAGCATGGGTTTGGCCAGCTCATCACTTTTATCAGGGGCGCCTGTGATGGCCCAATTCAGTGGTGGGATTCAAAAAATTTTACTTCTAAATTAAAAAACAAGGATTATTCAGACTATCATAAAATATGGGATACGTTTTATGGTTGCTAAAGAGAAATATTCAAGAGACTAAGGAATGATCATATGCATATATAATATATATGGAATGAAAATATGTATTATTATTATTATTGGACTTAGCAAAGTAATGACGAAGATGGATGCTAGACTGTACCATGTTCAATATTTTTAATGTTTTTTTTTGTTCATGTTTGTGTTTGTTTAATAAAGAAAAACCTTTTACAAACAAAAATTTTAAAAAAATTTACTACCAATTCTATGGGTGTAACTTGGTGGGCATAGCAGGAGAAGGATACTGCAAAATCCCCATTCCCTCCCCACCCCACTAACCTGCTTTCCAGCTCCGTTCTCCTGTGTGGGGCAACCAAAGAAGACCTAGCCAATCAGCTGGGACTCAGGAGGCAGAGAATAGATGGAGGTGGGACCAGTCAGAAGTGGTATTTGCTGATTCTCAAAACGACTCAAAATTTCCACTACTCTTTCTCCAGAACTGGTCAGAACCTGCTGAATGGCCCAAGTGCTCTGCCAGAGAAAACGGGCTCCCGAACTCAGTTTTCTGCTGCAACGGCCTCCTGCAACCCTCTGCCAGGGAAAACAGAGCTCAGAAGGGCTGCACGTAGCCCTCCTGAGCTTTATTTTCACTGGCAGAGGTACCGCGGGCCAGTCCTTCACTGTTTCCAGGGTGGCCTCATGGGCCAAATCTAAGCACCCTGCAGGTCGGATCATTTGACACCCCTGCTCCAGGTCTTTTTCCTTAAATGTTGTCATCTGGGTACCCCAAAGCAGGGTACCTTCTTGGTGGTCACCTCAACTCTTTGGGAAATCTACTACTTGAGGTTCGAAGGTATCCCCCTCCTTTTAGTCTTCCAGAAGGCTGCAAAGAGCTGGTTTTTCCTCCAAAAATCAGGATAGGGTAAGGTTGGAGCTTGGAGGATGGTTTTGTTGGATGCACCAGAGAACAATTGTAACAAGTTTTGGTTTTACTGGGATTGAGGTTTGTTTGAGCGGCCTTTGCGGCTACCTTGAGATGCCCAGAAATGTTTCATAAGATGGCTGCCATTGTAAGTCTAATAAATAAAGCAGCATACATATTGTTTGGAAGAGTTAGCGGTAAAAGGAAACCAGGTCGCCAAAGGACACAATGGCTGGATGTCATCAAAGATGACACCAGCCAGAGCGTAGGATAACTCCGTTACAAGATTGAAAGATGTGGAAAGACTTGGCCCAGCAAGATCACCAAGAATCAGACACAATTGAATGGATATCATCATCATCATTTGGTTATTAATGGTGTCTCCCATGCTTTGTTGTCTTCTTCACAAACTAGAAAAAATGGAACTTGAAAACCGCCTTAATAGAAATTGCTTTCCCCTTGAAATCTCCGGGATCAACTGGAGTTCTTTCCAGATTCAAAGAAAGTAAAAGACCACATGACCCAACATTGCCCTTTGCTGCTAATTTTCCACAGAAATGTGCCCAATTCTTTTTGTCTTTGTTATTTTAATATAGACCGGCTGATAACCTGGCATTGCTCGAGTATTTATTTATCCCAATCCTGTATTAGACAGGAAAATCCTGTAATCGGGACTCATGCTGTTGTACTGTCTCTCGTGCAGTGTCGCAATTCTTCTATTCCTCCACAAGAGGGAGCCTCCTTGTGGAGTCCTGTGAAGCTGTTACCATGGCAAGTCCAGTGTGATGTACAGTAGAAGCCATTTTAAGGCACACACACCCCTGAGGGGTGTTAAGGGTGTCTTACCCCCCACAGTATTTGTTTCCAGAGAGTAAGTCATCTATATACCAAGTTTGATTGAAATTGCTCGAGGTGTTTCAGAATTATGCTGGAACATGCACACACACACCTGTTTTTTATATATATATAAAAAGATATGTGGAGCTCCTTCAGAAGTTCACCACAAGGAGAAGAGTATATAGATGGAAAGAAATGATCACCCAAGTCATAGGGTTTCCTGCCTGAGCAGGGTGTTGGACTAGAACACCTCCAAGGTCCCTTCCACCTCTGTTATTCTGTCATTTCCTTACCCCAAAACAATTTTCCAATCCAGAGTAATCTTCAGGACTATGAGATTTGCATAAGGAGTCCAACTAAACTGAGATTCTTTGAAAGAAACATCTCTTTATTAAATTAATTCAAGAGCAATCAGCAAATATTTAAATAATCAGGATTGAGAGAGTGCAGAGCTCAGTTTATTTCCAACTTGTTCTGCTCAAAACAATATCAGTCTTTTTGCTTTTCATTCTTTCATGTTACACAAAAATCCATCATCACCAAGAAATTGATAGAAGTGCTTCCTGCACATACACACTACTTAAGGTATTACAATGAATTATGTAGGAAAGTTCAAATACTTGACATGTATGCTAGCTCCTAAGTGTTTTTATTTGGAAAATTAATTGTTGGAGTAAATAGGATTTTTTTTAAAGTGGTACTTCCTCTTCTCTTCCTTAAGGAAGAGGTACACTCACTTGATGGAGGTATTGTGCTCGCTTGTGAGGGAAATGAACACTTTTTATAAGAACTATCCCGTGCCATCATATTTTACTTCCACACAACATGCTTAAATTGGTCTGTTAAAGATCATATATAAATAAAAATAGTCGTATTCCAGACAAACATGTGAAAGCTTTTTATAGAAAGTGTTGTCCCCTGATCAGAAACATCAAAGTGTATTGCACAGAAAGTACTTCCCACTCAAAAGTTTGCCACAATGTGCAAAGTTCAACATTTTTTTTTATTCCAGTGTTTTCCTTAGAGTAAGATTTTTTTTTCTAGTGAAAGGAACACACCCAGAGAGAACACTTGTTCTTTCAGACACAGGTGTCTCCCTAAAAGTCAGTTTTCACATAGTCTGAAACAGCTCTATGAAACATCTACGATACTGGATATAATCAATGGGTTTTAGAACTCAATCTTCTGCGAGTTGCAGTTGCAGATATTAAATTTCTAAAGTGATTCTATTTCAAAAAAGCTGAACAACATCTGCTACTGGCAATTTGAGCCTACCTGAAAAAGATCTTAACAAATATAGTAGTAAGCCTCATTATGAAGAAACATAAAAAAAAGATCCAGGCTCAAATGCAAAGGTCTACCTTAAGCCAAAATGCAAAAAGACTACGAGTCTTTGGAAAAATTCAGTCCTTTTAAGTCCTTTATTTGCATTTCCCAAACGAATGAGTTTTCAAAATGAAGATAACTAGTGAAACAGATACTTCCATGGGAGAATATCCATGGGTTTTCAAATTTGTCTTCCCTTCTGCTATGGGACCCCAAAAAGACTTTTTGGGCTTGGCACCTGGGCATCTCATGGAACAGGAGTGTCAAACACAAGGCTCGCGGACTGGATCTGGCCCACAATGTGGTTGGATTCAGCCTGTGGGGCCGGCCTGGAAAATATAAGGGACCGGCCAGTGTGGCTTCGGCCCGGTCTACCCAATGCAAAGAGCAGTTTGGGGAGTGGCATCAAGCTGGCCATGCCCACCCAGGTGGCCACGCCCAGAGAATGGCATCAAAATGGCCATGCCCGCCCAGTTGGCAACACCTACCGTGCCCACCTGCCCCCTCAAGATCTAGTCCTGATGCGGCCCTCAATGAAATTGAGCTTGACGCTCCTGTTATAGAACCACTCTCTCCAACATGAATCAACCCAACTGGCCAGATTATTTAGGGAGAAGCTCCTTGTGGTCCTTCACTTCCAGGAGATGACTGGAACTGAAGCCAGAAGGCCCTGCTTTTCAGGGACAGAGTTTGGACCAGCCCCCTTCCTGATGACTTTTAGAAAGATGTTAAAAACTGAGCTCCTTTGGAGAGTGCTGAGTTCATGATTTGCATCTTGTTTTATTTGTGGCCTTCGTTTTATTTTTATGGCTGTGGCCGAGAGGATCGTTACTGGTTCGTGGCTTTATGATTTCATTTTTAAAGTTTGAAGTATCTTGGAGGTTTCCATTATTATTATTATTACTGCATCATTGAACCTGCGGAGAGCTTTGGAATGACAGCCTGATGTAAAAGTGGTATCGAAATAAATAAATCACACAACTGCTATGAAGATTCAAAGAGCTTGGATCTGTGGCACATCATAAACCTCTTTCTCCTCAGGTCCAGTCAACTAGAATCCCTCTGTGCTTTACCCCCTCCCCAAATTCTTGGGTTTTTTTTATCCTTAGATGTTAGATCTCCCATGCTGTCCTGAGGTTTAAAAAATAAATTAAAAAAAGGAATAAGAGGAAAGCACTCAAATTCTTGACTATCATTCTGGCTCTTTCATACTCAATGCTGACTGCAGATGACCTCCATTCCATTCCATCTCAGCCCCCACCCCCCCAAGTTAATTTCTTAAAATCTTTTCCTTTCAAGAAACTAGGATGCTCAGATAAAAGAAATACTGGTGTTTAGAGACAGAATTAAAAATAAATGCTGACTAGGCATTTCTTCTATTTATTTATTCAAGTCCAACCAGCTAGTTCCCTCCTAACCTCATTATTCCATTTTCTTTGTTCTACCAGACATTATCTAACAGCCCCACATCTTATACTATTTATATATTTTTTTTTGGGGGGGGGGGTATTTGTGTTGTACCAGTCTTGGGGTACTTCAAACAATTTCAGCAGACTTCAAAGTCGCAGGCAAACCACATGAGATAGGAGTTGGATAGATTGGCGAGTTCTGGGTTTGCTATTATGAAGTACTTGCTCTATTGCCTTTCATCAGGGATATTGTGAGCCATGGTGGCACAGTGGTCAGAATGCAGTATTTCTGCTGACCGCCCGCTGACTGCAGTTCGGCAATTCGATCCTGACCTTCTGAAGGTTGGACTCGGCCTTCCGTTCTTCTGAGGTCAGTAAAATGAGGACCCTGATTGTTGGGGGCAACATACTGACTCTGTAAACCGCTTAGAGAGGGCTGTAAAGCACTGTGAAGCAGTATACAAGTCTAAGCACTGTTGCCTACCTGGGACATTCAAACTTTCTGCTCATCTAGGAATTGACAATGGATCACTTCCACCACACAATTGGTAGTAACTGTTCTTCAGGGCAGCCATCTGAGTTAAATAACCTTTTTGATCCACACCTAAGGGCCAGAAGTGGATTCAAAAAGATTTGACAAAACCAGATGTAAAATCTGCAGAGGGGGAAAAAGTAATAATACTGAACAAGCATCATCAATGGTCTCTTAAAGGACTGGCATATGATTTCATTCTCCAACAAAGATAATAAACAAAATCAGCCCTGTTAGTCCAAACAGCACCTGGAACATAAGTGCAAATTACTGAAACATTATTGCACATTAGAAAGAGAGAGGTGTTCTATGGTATGATATGATCTATTTTTTCCCCATTCCACTTTCATTTCCATTTGCTTAGCCTGACTGGCAATTCTGACAAATTCTTTAGGATCAAAATAAAATGTTATGCTCCTGTCCTGTGAATGCAGAATCACTGTTACAGTGAGTGAAATAATACTGGTTAATTTGTGTGCATGTTCAAATCATAAAATTGGGGGGGGGGGATTATAGTTTAGAGAAATTAAATCTAGTTCCAAGCAATCTCTCTTTTTCTGGTATTTTTAATCACAAATATTTCAGCTTTTAAGATATTATACAGATCTGAGTAGGGTTTTTTTTTCCTTTTAATCTTTCAAATGCTTTGAAAGTTCTTCCTTGCAGTTCACATGCAGCTATAGTAAGGTGGCTGTTAATCCAGAAATCAGATAATCCATCAAGGGAAGTGGCTTTGCATAATGAGCAGCTTTACATTAAGTGTCACGGGCTGATCAGAGAAATCAGCTAACACAATCTGTAGAAGTAGATATCACCAATATTGTTAACATGTTCCCCTCTTTTACTTAATCCACTAAGTGTAAGGTTTTGGATTCACTTTGAATGTTACTGGAAAGCAACATTCAAGTTTATAAAATCAAGATGGCTGTGTGTTCAGTGGCATATTTACTTTCTGAAGAATGTTGTTAGAACAGTGTAATTTTTCCCTTCTTCCATTCATGTACACAAACTACTGAAAACTACTACATTCCTCTTGAAAAGTCCAAATGTCCAATTTCTCCCCCACCCTTTTATCTCTTTGTGTGCAACTGGGTTTGGAGAGATGTTGGTCTCAGGAGGCAGTATTCAAAGCCAAAGTTGGATAGAAACAGAGCAGTTGTATAAAATAAAGTACCGATATTGCCTTTTGAAACAATTGTCAAACAATTTTCTTTAAAACAAATCCATCTAAAAGAAAACCTTTTCCACTAGAATCTGATCTGCGACTATAGTGTACATATACATATATTTGTTTTATGTATCTTTTATTTCTAAATGTAAAAATATCATTTTTCTTTTTTAAAAAAGCTACCGACTGGAATGAGTCAGAGTGAATTATGGATGTATATCTTTTAAACCACATTGGGCTTTTTATTTTTTAAAAAAATTCTTTTTCATATATTAATCCGTTGATATATAATGCAATTTTAAAAAAATCTACCCGGTTGTGTCAACCAGCCACAGTGATCCAGAACTTCTATCTAAGAAGGAAAGTGGAATTAAGCCACACCTTGCAATGGTGTTTCAGTATTTTGATTGTATAATATAACTCACTGAAACAATACTGATGTGAAACACAAGCAGTCTTCCATCTATTTGACTATTAAGTTAATTAACTCTTTAGGACAGCCAGTGCTAAGACATAATCACGGACAGATGTATCAGTTCCAAGACTTTTCAAGTGGTCTCTCTGGTGGAAACACTGTATATCTTGGGTCAAGTTCTGGACAGAAATCCTTAAAATTCCTAGATGCTTCAGTACCAAATGTATCCAATACTTTTCTGTTCATGACCCCAAATCTAGAAAATGAAAGATCCAAAATTAATTTTCTATATAACTCAAGCAACAGAAAACAGGATTATGAACTCTGTGGTATGAATTTAACTTCTTTTTTTTTTCAGAAAAGTTTTAGGAATTAGAACCATGTTCATCTCACTGAAACACAATCCTGAAATTATATATATTTATTAAAAGAAGCATGCAATGATATATTATGAGAAATATAATAAACATGCTACTATGTTTATACACTACTACGGTAAAATGATAAGAAATGACAAAAACATTTTCAAATAAACCCAACTAAAATGTTCTTTACATTAGTCTTGGTGAGAATTTGTATCCTGTTAAAGGCCTTCAAAAATTTCAGATATTAGATTAACAGAGTTGGAAGGGATCTTGAAGGTCATCTAGTGCAACCCCCTAGCCAAGCAGGAGACCCTACACCATTTCTGACAAATGGCAGTCCAGTCTCTTCTTGAAAGCCTCCAGGGATGAAGCTGTTTGATATATTTTTTCTCCAATGTTTCAGACAAACTATTTTATTAGACTTCTTATATAAGACTAACCAACTTTCAGTGAATGTTATTTCTGTTAGCCAAGTCAACAAGAAAAGGTTGCAATCTGAAATATTACTCTATTTCTGTTTGGGACTAATGAAAGTTTAAAAAAAAACATGCAAACTAAAAATTTTGGTAAAATTGTCACTCTGTCTGAATCATTGCTTTTTTGGGAGGGGGCACAACTATAAATCTTATGTACTGAAGGACAATTCTGTTCATGAAAACTGTGAAGGAACTCTAAGATCACAAGCAAAACTAGGAATCTTAAGAGAGAACCCAGTCTTCATGTAAGCTTTGCACTGGTAGAATGGTTTTTATTTTTATTTTAAAACATGTTAATTGATCATGTCAACATTTAACACAAAATGCCTGTAAAAAGAAAGTCTGGTACCCACCATGTTTCTTACAGAAATGGACAATGGTAATCATTGAGACCCAAAAGTACTTTTCCCAAAAAGCAACTGGACTTTCCTGTTAGTTTTTTTTTTTCTTTGAAAAAGTTTCATTTCTCATCCAAGAAGCTTCCAAGAAAGTCCAGTTGCCTTTTGGAAAATAGCACCTTTGGGATAACCATGACCTGGATGATTGAGAATCTCCATGGACATATCACCACTGAGAGTTCCTCACCTTTCTTTTGTTAATCGCAATAGGAATTTCCAGTACGAAGGTCTCAGATTCTGGACTTCCATCACAGCCTAAAACAAAAAAAACATCTTGCTTTAACTTGGGAAATCAGTTCGATTTTTTGCTATAGTCACCCCACTCCACCAGACTCTGGGCAGCTTACAAAAAGCGGACTTCCTCCCTCCCCTCCAAACCCCCCCCAATTAAAACAGTTTAACAGACTAAAACAATCAGAACAATAAACAGCACATATATATGAACAATTAAACCCAGCTTGGGATCAGAGTCAGATCTTAACGACTTCCTAGAACCCAAGGAGAATGGGCACCATCCATATTTCAGAAAGGGGACAGGTGAGGTGATGTTCCAGAGGGCAAGGACTAAAAACAGAAAAGGCATTCGCCCTTCGTCCCTCAAGGTAGTGAAATTTAATTGAAGAGATCTGGAATGGACTCATTTGCACTCCAGGCAGGCAGAAACAATGGAAGATAGCAATAGCGCTTAGACTTATATACCGCTTCACAGTGCTTTATAGCTCTCTCTAAGCGGTTTACAGGGTCTGCCTCTTTGCCCCCAACAATCTGGGTCCTCATTTTATAGGCCTCGGAAGGATGGGAGGCTGAGTCAGCCTTGAGCCAGTAAGATAGATGGCTGCCCACATAATAAGATCCTATGCCAGAAAGGACTTCATAGGTGCATGAGCCACGGGGGCGTAGTGGTAAGAATGCAGTATTGCAGGCTACTTCTGCTGACTGCCGGCTGCCTGTAAAATTTGGCAGTTCAAATCTCACCAGGCTCAAGGTTGGCTCAGCCTTACCATCCTTCCAAGGTGGATAAAATGATTGTTGGGGGCAATAAGCTGAATCTGTAAATCCCTTAGAGAGGGCGGTAAAACACTGTGAAGCAGTATACAAGTCTAAGTGCTATTGCTACCTTGAATTGCACTCAGAAGCCTACTAGCAATCACTGAGCTTGTGTACCACATGGGCATCACATGAAGGGCTTACAACAATTAGCCACAGCCACATAGCCCTTGCTAACTTGCTATGGCCAAATCACACTGGAGCACACTGGGTTGGGTAAGACATTCTTATAAATACCACTAATCCATCATCTCTCACACAGATCAACAACCTAGCCTGGATGCAAAGCATTTGCGCTATTATGCTAGCATTGCTTCTTGGATGTTAAATCATACAGTTGCTGAATAAAATATGCAGAGCTCAAACGTTAGCAGTTTCTTTCAAGTTCACTGATATATGCTACCTTACAATGGGTGAGCTGTGTAACATGAAAGTTGTTGCATGCCACGTTTTTAGGCCATAGTGTGGAATAAACTCACCCAAGATGATTGCGCAAACAGATATGGTGAATCACTACAGTTGTGAAGTCCTTGGTGCTTTCTGTGCTTGGTGGGTTTCCTTGCAAGCATTTCATTGCTAAATTAAGTAATATGGTCTGTTCACTGAGAATGTTATCTAGTTTGGAAATGAAATGCCTCCAAGAAAAGCACCAAACTGAGAGAGCACCAAGGACCTCTCAATTCAATCCTGAACTACAAATATTTTCCTCATAAATATCAATAAGGTTGTTTGGGCTGTTGGAAGATGTCCTGAGAAATGGCAGGTTTGATCATCTCTTCTTCTCTCGCAGCCTGAAAATATCAACAAAACCTCTTAAAAGTAAAATAGAGTCAAGCAGCCATTGTATGAATGAATGTCTAGGACAAACTGCCCTACGTCCCTTTTACTACATCCCTTTTACTTAATGAGCAACATTAGACATAATCAACAGTGTTCAAACCTGAAGGACAAAAACTTACAGCTTGGAAGCAGATGGCAGTGGATACAGCATAGATTATACTGTCTGCATGAGGGAAATAAGGAACCTTTCCAGCTTCAATGCCTTTGAAATACATAGTCTATAAAATTAAAAAACACACACGTTAAATGCACACGCACAAAAATCAAGGAAGCAAGGGAATGAGTTTCTAAAAAGACCAATGACGCAAAGCTAGGCACAAGAAAAATGACCCATGCAAGAAGTCTTGACCCTACGAGGCTTTTTAAAAAGCAGTAGTGGAATCAGTTGGGTATAATCCCCAAATATCCCTATGAATGGTCAGTTAATTCATAGTTAATGAAGATCACTGATGTGAGTATTTTAGACTGTGGACATAATGGCCTTATCTGAAAAGGAGAAAAAAACCCTCTTTGGATGGTAAAATGTATTACAGGTAGTCCTCGACTTAGAACTACAATCGAGCCCTACATTTCTGTTGCTAAGCGAGACAATTGTTAAGTGAGCTTTGTCCCACTTTACAACTCTTCTTGCCAGAGTTGTTTGTGACATGGTTGTTTAGTGAATCTGGCTTCCCCGCTGACTCTGTTTCTGAGAAGATTGAAAAAGGGGAAATCACGTGACCCCGGGACACTGTGACCCTCATAAATATGACTCAGTTGGCAAGCATCCAAATTTTGATCATGTAACCAGGGGGTTGCCACGAAGATTGTAAGTGTGAAAAATTGTCATTGGTCACTTTTTTCAGTGCCGCGGAAGAAGATCGGAGAGGATAGGAAAGAAATAGGAAAGGGAATGGGAATAGGAATAGAATAGCATAGGAAGGGATGGGAAGGGAAGGGGAGGGGAAGGGAGGGAAGGAATGGGAATAGAATAGCACAGGATAGGATAGGAAAGGGAATGGGAATAGGAAAGGAAAGGAAAGGAAAGAAATAAGGAATGAGAATGGGAATGGGAATAGAATAGCATAGGATAGGAAAGGCAAGGCAAGAAATAGGAAAGGAATGGGAATGGGAATAAGAATAGAAGAGAATTCAGAAAAATGTAGAATAGAACAGAATTCTTTATTGGCCAATTTTAATTATATGCACAAAGAATTTGTCTCTGATTCATAAACTCTCAGTGTACATGCAAAACACCAAAGTTATAATTATCATAATAACAATATTATTTATTATTATATTATAATATACAATATTGTTATTATTTAGTCTTTAACCTTAGACTGTCTACTATTGACCTCACCCCTTTCCTAAGAGGTCTGTAGGGGGCGTGCATAAGCGGACTAACGTGCCTACCGTCCCGGTCCTATTGTTTATTTTTCTTATTTGTATCAATGTATTCATAACTATGTTTTTACTTATACCCATTATCTTGTAAGCAATTGACAAATAAAAATAAATAAATAAACAAATAAAATAAATAAACAATAACAATGGATTTAAAACTCTCAAGAGTTCATCCAGAGTCTCTCTCTAAGAAGCAACCCTGCAGACTAGCTAAGAGCTGGATCCAAATATTTTTTAAAATACATGGTTGGGAACCTTGACCCGGAGTATCATCGAATGTAACTAATTGTGCCATTCCTGAGGAAAAGATATTCTGACAGCGCAAAGAGGCTTACCTCTACTAGTTTGGAAGCCAGGTACATTGAAATAGTTGTGCTTCTGTAAAACATCATTGACAATCCTGCTAGGGGCCCTGTGTGATTAAAAAGAAAAGAAAAGAAAAGAAAAGAAAAGAAAAGAAAAGAAAAGAAAAGAAAAGAAAAGAAAAGAAAAGAAAAGAAAAGAAAAGGAAAGGAAAGGAAAGGAAAGGAAAGGAAAGGAAAGGAAAGGAAAGGAAAGGAAAGGAAAGGAAAGGAAAGGAAGGGAAGGGAAGGGAAAAG
>BLBF01000006.1:9141925-9243734 GCA_015471245.1 Laticauda colubrina | reverse complement strand
GAAAAGAAAAGAAAAGAAAAGAAAAGAAAAGAAAAGAAAAGAAAAGAAAAGAAAAGAAAAGAAAAGAAAAGAAAAGAAAAGAAAAGAAAAGAAAAGAAAAGAAAAGAAAAGAAAAAGAAAAGAAAAGAAAAGAAAATTAGCCAAATTCTGGATACTGGACCACATGAAGTTCTACTGCAGCAGTTCCCAAATAAAGGGACTCCAGCTAGATTGAAAAAGGTTCATCTACTTCATCCTGTCTCATCTTTGGGACAACTTGATGCCACAAAGACATCTTTGCACATTGAAGATTTATAAAGAGCTCAGGCACCCTTTCTGATTTGCTCCACAGAATCATGTTGGAGAAGGCGAATATATCCCTGCAATGGTCAGGAGTCACTTAAAACTTGATGCTCTGTCTGTCTACTCCCATTTTGAAGCCACTGCAAATGATGCATATCACATCACCGGTAGAGAATGCTACGCTCCAGTCATGTGCAGGACTGGGCTTCAAAAATTTTAGCAAAAGGTTCTCTGCCTGATAGCTGGGTTGGCGTGGCCATGGTGGGTATGGCCTGGTTAGCCTCCTACTCCACAGTGGCAGGGGGAGGTTGTTTTTGCCCTCCCTGGGCTCCGGAAGCTTTCCTCAAGCCCCCAGGGGGGTGAAAACGGCATTCCTGGGCTCCGGAGCCTCTCTGCAAGCCAGAAACAGGCCTATTTCCAGCCTTCTCAAACTTCCAGGAGGCCTGTTTTTTAACCTCCATGCGAGCCTCCATGTGAGCCCTGCACTTACCTGCATCCAAAACGGGCCCTGTGGGGTCTCTTGGGAGGGGAGGGGTGGGATGTGCGGGGCCAGCCAGGAGTAGAATTTGGGGGTTCTCCAAACTGCACAGAATCTTAGCTAGGGGTTCTCCCAAACCCCTGCGCACCCCCAGCAGCCCAGCCCTGGTCATGTGCTGGGTGAAGAAGTGATTCCTTTGGTGTTGTCCTAAATCTTCCATCATTCAGAGTCCTTGGATGAATGCTGATTTTCAACACCATGAGAATAGGTGGAAAAAGATATACCACCATAGCCCTCACACCCAGTCTGCTACTTAACTCGTCCTCGATTTACAACAGTTCATTAAATGACTGATCCAAGTTACAAGGGCACTGAAAAAAGTGGCTTATGACCATTTTTCAGAGTTGCAACCTTGGGCAGCATCCCCTTGATCATGTGATCAAAATTTAGATGTTTGGCAACTCGGTCATATTTATGATAGCCGCAGTGCCCTGAGGTCATGTGATCACCTTTTGCGACCTTCTGACAAGCAACAACAATGCGGGAAGCCAGGTTGTTAGCCAAACCTAACAACAAGGTTACTAACTTATCAATTGCAGTGATTCACTTAACGACTGAGGCAAGAAAGGTCATAAAATGGGGCAAAGTTCATTTAACAAAAGGCTCAACAACAGAAATTTTGGGCTCAATTGTGGTGATAAGTCAAGGACTGCCTATAGATTCAAGACTAGTAACCATTCTATCCTCTGTCCCTTCTCCCATTATTTCTCAGTATACTTTTTTTTTTTGTATTCTTTTATAAGTTCTCTTTGGGACACGGTGGCTCAGTGGCTAAGACGTTGAGCTTGTCAATCAGAAAGGTCAAAAGTTCGACGGTTTGAATCCCTAGCGCCACTTAACGGAGTGAGTTCCTGTTACTTGTCCCACTTCTGCCAACCTAGCAGTTCGAAAACACGTAAAAAATGCAAGTAGAAAAATAGGGACCACTTGGGTGGGAAGGTAACAGCGTTTCGTGTGCTTTCAGCATTTAGTCATGCCGGCCACGTGACCATGGAGACGTCTTCGGACAGTGCTGGCTCTTCGACTTTGTAACGGAGATGAGCACTGCCCCCTAGAGCTGGAAACAAACTAGCACATATATGTGAGGGGAACCTTTATCTTTACAAGTTTTCTTGGGGTTCCTTGTGTTCTTACAACTTGTTCTAACGTTACTCTCAGTTCCAAATTCGTGACTTTTCAATACTGCAAACATTTTGTTCCACACATGGCCTCCATGCCAACTTTGTGTATTACTTTATAATTTTTCAAGGCTTCCCTGAAATCATTTATGGAGGTTCCAGGTTCTGTGCTATCAGATGCACAACATTATTCTCCCGAAAGTATCAGAAGGCATTTCACTCTTAGGGAGAGGCATGGAAACTACTAACTATGGGAATCTGAGTCTCTATTGTTGGGAGGAAATGTAGATTTACCTGCAATGAGTGCGTGTACTTCATCGTCCAGGTTCCGTACCCATCGTAGGAAACAGCTTGTACCCTGCATTTTTAAGTAATCATGGCAACATTTTTGTCATTGCAATGCAATAATCTAGTAACAAAGATCCCAATAACAGACTTAGAATTTAATCAAGCTAAGAAAACAGCCGATTATGGCTTCAGCTTTGAATGTTATTTTATAGCTATCCTGTGCTATGAATTATAAAATAAACAAAGCACTGTATTTGGATATGTGTTAAAGCCTGGTTCAACAGGAGAAAGCAACATTTTCGCTGTACACTGGAACAAGCAAAAAAAACCCGGGCATATACATTTGCTTTCATAGCAAACCTAATTATTGTGAGGAAAATAGGAGGAGGAAGGAATATTTTGTGTGTCTGCCGCCTTGAGTTATTTGTAAAAATAACGGAGGTGGGAAATGAGAGATAGGTAGATAGACGGACAGACAGAAATAGATGATAGATAGGTAGATGATAGATAGAAAATTAAATTGATTAAAAATTAATTTTAACCAAACTAATAACATTAATTCATTAAAATTTAAGTTAATTAAAAATATTAGAGGCGGTTTTATAATAACCACTTAACTAAACTTCCATTCTCAGCTTCCATTCCATGATAAAACTGACCTTTAAAAAAAAAAAAACTCACATTTTTGCCACTCATTTTCAGTCCTTGTTTTTCCCTCCTGGCTTACCGAATCATGGAATGTTATAAAGACTTAGGGTCAGAGAAAGCAAAATCATGTGAATTTCCACCTTGCCCCTATTAGGGAGGTTACGAATTGCTGACAGAATTGCTGACCAATTTCCCTCTAATGCTCACTAAAGAACATTAAGCCTTTTATCCATATTAGGTTTAAAAAAAAAAACCACAGAATGGTTTGTGCCATCTTATTTTTCTTTTCCCCTTCAAAATTGTTCGCAAATAACATGTTTAATTCAGCTTCAAGAGATACTCTGAACAATAAAGGCACTTTTAGCTAAAGGGTTGCAACGGCGGCAGCTGCTGTGGCCAGATGAGGAGCTTAGCATAATCACATTCTAATTTTTCAGCACTTTTGAAACTTACTTTGTATATGCTGACGAATGACCCAAGGAAAGCTCCAAGCTGGAAGTTTTCTTTGTTGTAGAAAAGCGAGAGAAGCCGGGATGGTTTTGTAAATAGATGTCGGAACGCAGATGGGATGCGAAGGCAACACTGGATCAAGTATCCGACGCTAAACATCCTAATGAAGCCCTAGAATGTGCCATGAGAGAGAGAAACACAGTCTCAAGAAGTCCACTCACAAGGAATAATTGTAATATGTACTCACCAGGAACTATAATTAAATGCTTTTGTTGTTCCGACTTGTTTTCTCTCAAAATTTTATTATTGCATCAATCTGGTTTGCTTCCTATTCCTCACCCAATACCGTTCTATAGTCTGCACGGTACACTGTATTACAGGTAGCCCTCGATTTATGACTACAACTGAGCCCAAAATGTATGTTATTAAGTGAGACATTTGCTAAGTGAATTTTGCCTCATTTTACAACCTTTCTTGCCTCAGTAGTTAAATGAATCGCTGCCGTTGCTAAGTTAGTAACCTGGAGGTTAAGTGAATCTGACTTTGCTGGTCAAAAGGTCACAAAAGGTCACATGATCCTGGTACACAGCAACGGTCATAAGTAAGAACCGGTTGCTAGGCATCCAAATTTTTATCACATCATCATGGAGATTCTGGAAAGGTTGTTAAGTGTAAAAAATGGTCATAAGTCACTTTTTATGAAGAGTACCTATCACCATCTTCTTTTAATGACCCCATAATCCTTTGCGGGGTGGAGTCTGGGCAACTGAATGGAGCTCAGTGTTTTACTGGCTCATTGCCCTTCCTGTCGCCGATGCGGAGTTATATTCAGCAGATATATTCTCAATGTGCCCCGAGAGAGAAATATCTGCCACTACCTAGAATCAAACTCATACCTCCTGATTGTGAGGTGAGAGCTCCATCTCTAGGCCACTGCACCACTCATGAGTACCTATATAGATACTTCTCAACTTACAACCATCTGTTTAGTGACCGTTCAAAGTTACAACTACACTAAAAAAGTGACTTATGAATAGTTGTGTGACTTTTTCACACTTACAACCATTACAGCATTCCCACAGTGAGGTGATTAAAATTTGAGAGTTGAGCAACTGATATGTATTTATGACAGCTGCAGTGTCCCAAAGTCAAATGATCATCATTCAAACCTTCCCAGGTGGCTTCCAACAAACAAAATCAATGGGGGAAGCCAGATTCACTTAATAACCATATGGTTTACTTAATAACCACAGTGATTCACTTAACAAGAGTGGCAAAATAGATGATAAAATGAGGCACAATTCATTTAGCAACTGTCTTGCCTAGCAATGGAAATGTTGGCCTCCACTGTGATCCTGTAAGGCAAAAGACTACCTATATTAACTCTAACCCTTTTTAGATATTTTAGAATTAACTATTATTTTTCCTTTTATCTTAATTAAGGGTGACCCTTGTGTCTTATTTGTTGATCATTCTAACTATTGAAATGCAGATTGATTTATATTGAAAAACATCAGATACTGGACTGGTATATGCCCTCAGCTTACAGCCGGTCAGTCACAACAACGTCAGTTTGAAGTAGGAATCTGCAAGTCACACCAAGGGGAGTATCCCCCCTCATATGATTGAGGAACATTTGCTTTCAAATATCTTGACAGCTAGTAAAGTTGTTTGAGAATGGGGAAATCTGTCTAAACTTTCATATTTACTTGAAGTTTGGTATTCTGTGAGCAAGGAGGAGGAGAAAGAACCTGTTTTATCACTGACAACAGCAAAGTACCCTTCTCCCCCCGAAAATATGACCTACCCTGAAAGTAAGTCCTAGTTTGATTTTTACATGTGCGCCCAATATAACCCTTATTCCCCAAAATAAGCTCTAATTTAAGACCCTTCCCACTCCTGAGTACACAGGTAAAAATTAAGCTAGGGTGGGGATGGGGGAGTAGAGTTGCCCTACTACAATTATCTTGGACGGTTGAAACCAGGCCTTGAACTTGCCTTGCCTGCCCATTTCTTCTGGAGCTGGAAAGGCTGGCAAGACTATCCTGAAGGCCTCTGTTGCTGATAACAAAGCTCCAGATCTATCTGGAGCGCAGAAGAAGTTCCTGAAGGCCTCTGAGAGCGAAAAGGAGGCCACGGGTGATGCACGCAAGTGAGGTTAGTCAGTGGATGACATCCCCCCCAAAATAAGACCTGGTGCCTTTTTTGGGGGGTCAAAATAATCAGACAGGGTCTTAATTTTCAGGGAAACACGGTAGGAGAAACAATAATCCCATAAAAGGCTCAGGTGCTAAGGAGGACAGGCAAGATCATAGGTGTCTAGTCATCCATCTGACGTCACGGCCTGTCTTACCTCTGTTTATTCTGCCTCCAGGTCATGTCCATATACCATCTTAAACCACATCAAGGTTTTCAGGAATGTTCTTTCAACTTTCTGCCTATGTATTAAGACTAGCATTTTTAAAACCTGGCAACTTGTGTGAACTTCAACTCCTTGAATTGCTGGCTAGAATTCTAGGAAACTGAAATCCACACATCTTAAAAGTTGCCAGGTTTGAAAAACATTGTAGATTTTTTGTTGTTGTTGTTCTCTTTCTTAAGAGCCTGCCATTCTGAACATTTCTTTTTGCCTTCCCGTAATGTGATTCTTGGGAATCTGCAGGAGTCCTTTGTCAGATTTCTAAACCCTTCTCTCTCTCTCTCTCTCTCTCTCTCACACACACACACACACACACACACACACACACACACACAAACTAGTGCCAACGTGGCTAAGTGCAAGAGCAAAGCATAGTACAACTTATCTGAAAGCAAACAGCTCCAAATTTAGATGACTCAAGCTACCAAACTGAGCCAAGAAAAAGACAAAACAATTTCAGAGTCATTAATCTCAAGGAGAATTCCTTTGGACACCCCCTCCAATATGCAGACAAAAGTTGTAAAAGTAAAAACTGTTTAAAGAAATTAATATTTTTTGCAGAGTTAATTTCCTTCCTATCTGTAATGCTGGCTCCCTCAGATAGGAAACAAAATTGGACACAACTAGAATTGGACACAACTAGAATTGGACACAACTGGACAGGGAGAATCTTACATTTTTTCTATCTAAATGTACTGGATGAACACAAATTCATTTAGAAGATGGGTAGTCCTCGACTTATTATCCCATCAGAGCCCAAAATGTCTATTGCTAAGCAAAACAGTTGTCAAATGAATTTTGGCCCATTTTACGACCTTTCTGGCCACTGTTGTTAAGATAATTACTGCAGTTGTTAAGTTAGTAACATGGCTGTGAAGTGAATCTGGCTTCCCCATTGACTTTGCTTGTCAGAAGGTCAGAAAAGGGAATCACATGACCCCGGGACACTGCAACCATTGTAAATATGAGTCAGTTGCCAAGCATCTGAATTTTGATCACATGACCATGGGGATGCTGCAACGGTCATAGATGTGAAAAGTGGTCATATGTCACTTTTTTTCAAGTGCTGTTGTAACCTCAAACGGACACTAAATGAACTGCTGTATGTCAAGGACTACTTGTACATATATTGTGAGTTTCAGCCAACTTAATGCAACTAGCATGCAGTTAAAGGTGTAGAACCTGGGTATTCTGGGTATAATCAGATCTATCGATTGTGCGTAGCACACCCAGTTTTATTTCTTCTTTGGTTCTTTAGCCATATATTTAATCATATATGATCCTTGTTTTATCATAGTTACTTGGAATAATATATTTTTTTTGATACTTAAAAGGTAGAAAAGGGGACAATTGTAGGTTGATCCACATTGTTCACGAGTGAAAGAGGGAATGCCAGAAAAAGGTGATACATAAAGAAGTATAGCAATGGCAAGGCAACCTCTTTGGCAGAAAGGAAAACTATGACAGGTAAGAAAAAGTGCTGGTAGCTGTTCTTTCCAGAATAAAGAGGCTACTGTACCGTTAAGAAAATAAAACCACATCAGGCTTTCCTTAGCAAACAGTAGCTGCTAATTCTGTCCAAAGATCTCCATACAACATGAGCGTCAAACTCGCCATCATGTTGCCGTCAAGTGACATATCGCAACATTTTCCCCCATCGCGGACTTGGGATGGGCATGGCCTACATATGATGCATCCAGCCTGTGGGCCGTCAGTTTGACACCCGCCTTAGAAGAATATCAGAATTGCTTGTCTTCCTCTAAAAAAAATCTCAATCCACATGTTTCCAACCAGAGGGAAATGATCTTAAAGAAACTGAATTTTGCCTCAATTAATATAAAATAGGAACAAAACTGGCCAATGCTGCCAGGATTCACATCACCCCTGCAGCCCTTGGTTTTTTGCCTATTTAATTTTTGTAATTTTAATTCTTCCTATATTTATAATTGTTTTTATATCTACTCTCTTATTGCAGTTTAAGCTGCCCAGAGTCACTCTGGACAGCGAGATGGCCAGCATATAAATTTAACCAATAAATAATAAATTGACAGGTTTCCTTTTAAACACCCTAGTTTCAAATCAAGATAGGCAAAAACTACGGCTTCTAGGTTCTCAAAGAAGTACAAATTGAAAAAAAAAAAAAAACTCCAAGGAAAGAGAAGATTTTATTGCAAAGGAAAAGAGAGAGAGAAGTTGCAAATGATCCTGGGGCCAACTGGCAAGACTGTAGGGACACCAGCCTCCAAAGGAACCACAACTTCAAAGGAGAAATATCAGGTATGGTCTCCAGAATTAGGGACAAAGAAGGACTATCCAATATCCAGCTAATACGGACATTTTAATCCTGTACTTCACAACACTTCCATTCAAGCTAACAAGAAAAGTGTACAAACAGATGAATGTCTGATGACATCACCTGCTAGAACAACTGGCACAGACATCTTAAAAACTCAAAGTTTACCACTCCTTTACAATTCAGATTGGCAGTAAAGTTGTCAAGGATAAAGATGATCCGAGTCTTTTGGGGATCATGAGGTACCTAAACTCCAAAATCAATGACTGAGGAGTAATAACTAGACTTTCTCCCTCTCTCTCTCTCTCTCTCTCTCTCTTCCTCCCTCCCTTCCCTCCTTCTCTCTCTCTTGTCCTGCTCAAGAGTTCCTTGGTTGATTATTGTGAGAAAGAGAACACGAGCCTCATTTACAATGACCCTTTCAATTTCTTGACTTTCAAGGAGGTTGTTTTCTATTTTTAAATGGAGCATTTAAAAAATCTTGATGATTTATTTATAGTGCTGATTACTCTGTATTACTTTACAGGGCCAGGGTATAAGAATTTTGGGTGTGATTAAAGAGGTTAGTGTGTGCTGGTAGCTGTGAGGGAACCAATTGCTGAAAATATGTCTCGGCAATGAAATTTAAGCCCCATTACGTGAGACTATTTTGAACAAAATCAACGCAATAGCTTTGCAATTAAAGCGAACCAACAATAGCCTCTTGTGTTGATTGGAAGTTTGGATTGTAGTGGTATGAGGCTGGTTGTAATCTGCTGTAAGAGCTGATACATAGGAAGTAGAAAAGTCTTGCTCAGCACAAAAACTCAACAAACACACTGTGTCGAAATATGCAAGCTACTGAATTGCATCTTGTCTTCCCTGTGCTGGTTTATTTATTTTTTAACCTACTGTTGAAAAGCCAAACCACTTGATTCTGAATGGAAGAAATAATAGGGGTAAATAAAACCTTTTCCCTCAAAAGTCAGTTAACCCAATAAATATTACTTTCAAAATCCAATTTTAAAAATCTGCCGGCATCCTGCCAAAGAAAGTAGAAGCAGGTGTTCATACTTGTTCCAATCAAATTCCGGCCAAATTTTTTTTCCTGCAGTTATGGAAAGAAAACACTTACTAATCACATTCTGGATGAGGATAAATTGTACCCCTGCACAATGACTGCTCTTCCTTGAAGGCAACAACTGTGGATTTTCTCCTGTTATCCTTAAACTACATATTGTAACTGTAGTTACAGTATGTATATTGTATGTTCACAAGTTGGCTTAAAAAAAAATAATTGTCCCAACACAGAGAAAAACAATGCAGCTGTATGGATGAGCTGCTGAGGACAGCATATTCCAAATATTTGAGCCAATATGGGGGACCAGTCATAAGTGGGATCTGTTACATGGTTTCTGGGCATAATTTAATTAGTCAACACACATAAGACCTTTGAAAAGCTTATCATTGACACTAATGGACCATTTCTTTCACCTGCAAGGCAACAGCTGAGCCAAAGGAAAGATTCATTTGCTAAAGCTACACTCCTTTGTAGATACTTGCTTTAGGAGGCTGGTTACCAAATAAATTGCTATAACCAGAGTTGCAGAAACTGCTAATTCCCTGCATCTGTTAGTGTATACCAGGTTGTCAAATTTGGGGTGTTACGTGACGTATCGTGACTTTTCCCACCCTACACTAAACCGAAGGTGGGTGCAGTCAGTGTCTGATGCACCAGCCCGTGGGCTGCAAGTTTGACACCCCTGTTGTATACCTCTGATGCTCTACATAAAAAGAAAAAAAAATACAATTACTGCAATGATAACAATCTAGTATTTTCTCCACAACAGTCAAGCAAATGCCTCAAAATCAATAAAGGCTGGGGACAACATTTTGTTTGTCCGGTTGCTATAGCATTATGAGGGATATAATCTCTATGCAATGTATACCTCTAAAGACGGGGATGTCCAACCTTGGCAACGTTAAGACCAGTGGACTTCAACTCCCAGCATAGCTGGCTGGGAAATTCTGGGAATTGAAGTCCACAAGTCTTAACGTTGCCAAGGTTGAATACCCTGCTCTAATATAGGTTGAATAAACTGCATTGGTTAAAATGTGCCCTATTGTTTTGGACGAAAAGCTTAAAAAGAAGATGAGACAGTTCTTGGGAGAAAGAATTCTTTGGAAAGGCATCACTAAGGCACCCAGAATTAAGATAGTTCTCAACTTACAAGCATCACTGAACCTGCCAATTACTGTCATAAACTGTGAGGGTTGTAAAGTGGATCATAACAGGTGGCCAACCTATATATGCTTTTGTGGTGGTTATTAAGCGAACACTGTGGTCATTAAGCAAAACCTATTGTTTGCTTTGAGGCGCTTTTGCCAGAAGTCAAAAGTAAAACCCTGGTTCGTGGAAGGGGAAAAAAATGTCGTAAACTGGTCATGTGACCATGGGAAGCTAGCCATGAATGTGGGTCATATCCCACGGTCTGAAATGTGATCACATGACCATGGGAAGTAGGGGTTTTGTCCTTCAGAACTTTGGAACAGTTTATAAATATTGTTTTTTGGGGAGGCGTTCATTATAACTTTGAACAGTCCCCAGGTAGGCGGTCATAAGCCAAGGATTATTTGGATATAATATAAGCGTGCTGATGAAAACTCCTGATTGCAATCCAATTTATCCACATCTCGTAGCATCTATGCGGCTGTCCGAAGCTTACCAAAGCAATAACTTAAGGGGAATGCTTAAGCAGCTGACATATAAATGAATCTGATTTTCAGATAGAAGAAAGAAAGAAGTAAGAAAAAAAGTAAATATTTTTATTTGTGTGCACAACTGATGTCTTACCCCTCAGCCCAGTGCCATCTATTAAATGCTGCGTAACAAAACTCCCACTCGTATCCCTGGGAATTGGAGGCAGCTGTTAAAGATCACGTGTACATTTATCCAAGATGATTATCATACAAGAGGCAGTTTTAGACCGTATATTCTGCCCATATGCTGCAGGTGACACATTACTAACATACCAAAATGAGATTTACATACCACAGTTAACTATGATACAGATCCTGCATCTGGTGGGCTTTCCGCAACACACTGAACTGTATACCAGGGGTTCATCTGTTTTTCTATCTGGGACCATATGTGGATCCATATGTTCAGGGGGCATTATGGCGATGCAGTTCTCTCACTAATAGTAGAGTAGAATTTGTAAATTGAGCGGTTGGAAGTTACTGGGGGCAAAAATAATTGGAAATTGGTGGCTAGTGATATTCATGGCAAAAAAAAAAAAAAAAAGAGAACGGCCTGTGTTTTATCCATTGCAAGGGTGTCAAACTCAAGGCCCACTAAGGGGGCTTAGACCTGGCACATGGGGCCACCCAGAAAACAGCGAAGGATTGGCCCGGGGTGCCTCTGCCAGTGGAAATGGAGCTTAGGAGAGCTGCCTGTGGCACTCACAAGCTCCATTTTTTTCTGGTAGAGTGCTCAAGCCACCATAGGTGCCCCTGACATGAGTGACATGAAGGTGGCCATGCCCACCCCAGCCACACCCACCCCAGCCCTCCAAGGTCAAACACAAAACTTATGAGCCCCTCAATGAAATTGAGTTTGACATCCCTGATCTATTGCCTATCTCTGCCATAAACTATGGCTTACTAATTACAACTGCGACATCCACATAATCTTAAGCGAAAAGAACATGGCTTGGCAGACTATCTGACAAGAGTCATATATAATTAACATTCATTCTAGGTCACCATATCCAGTACTAGGCCACAGATTAGGGTATTAAGAGCAGGAACGACTCCATCATAACTTTCACCGGTTGCTTTTATTTGCCTGCTTAGTTATCCATCTGTGAATGGAAGGGCTGGTGTTGACTCACTTTAATGCAATATGAGATGCAATTATCTTCGTAGTGCTTACAGCATCTGTGCCTGGGACCATTTTTGCATCTGAAAAAGCAAACAAAACAATGTTGACTCTCTAGATTTCTTCCGCATTCCCCAATTATATGTTCCATTTTTCTCCAACACATACAAAATATTCTCCTTTCAGTACTTCATTGTTTATATTTGTCAAGTATTTACTTATGGTCCCAAGATGTACCTGTACCTGTAACAGTTAAGTTGTGAAAATGTGGCATAATTTATACAACAAAGGCAAAAGCTTTGTTCTAGAGCCCACAATGGGATATCACAAAGAAAACCATTAATAGGACACACACAAAAATTCTTTCTTCCAGTTCTCCAAGAAATGGCATTAAAAACGATGAGAGGTCCTTGGGTGCTCTCTGAGCTTGTTTTTCTTGCAGACGTTTCATTACCCTAACTAGGTAACATCATCCATGCTCATCAGTTGTATCAAGTTCTACCTTTATTGCCACAATTATTAAGCGAATCACTGCCGTTATTTAAAGGGAATCACAGAATTCTTAAGGGGAATCTGGCTCCCCCCAAGGACTCTGCTTTGTCAACTTTGAAACCGATCAGAAGCTAGCTGGGAAGGTCTCAAATCACATGACCCTGGGATACATGTCTGTTTGCCAAGCCTCCGAATTTTGATCACGTGGCTATAAGGATGCTGCAATGGTCAAAAGTGTGAGGACCTGTTGTAACTTAGAATGAATGGCTGTAAATCAAGGATTTACATGTCCTTACCATGTTTTCCTGAAAATAAGACACTGTCTTTTTTTTTAACCACCAAATAAGGTACCAGGTCTTGTTTTCAGGGGATGTCATCCACTGACTAATCTCACTTGCGTGCGTCACCCGTGGCCTCCATTTCGCTCTCAGAGGCCTTCGGGAACTTCTTCTGTGGCTGGCAAGACTCTTCCTGAAGGCCTCTGCAGCCAAGAACAGAGTTCTGGATTGATCCAGAGCTTTGTTATCAGCTACAGAGGCCTTCAGGAAAGCCTTGCCAGCCCTGCTGGCTGCAGAAGAAATAGGCCAGCGAGGCAGGTGTGAGGCCTGGCTACAACTGTCCAAAGGTAAGTAGTAGGGTACCTCCACCCCACCATCCCCACCTGAGCTTAATTTTTACCCGTCCACTCTGGAGTGGGTGGGATCTTAACTAGGACTTATTTTGGGGATAGGGCTTATATTGGGCGCGCGTGTAAAAATCAAGCTAGGACTTACTTTCAAAGTAGGTCATATTTTGGGGGAAACGGTATTTACTTACTTGTTTACTTTCTAATTATACTTTCGGATAGCAATCTGGTGTCAGAAAACTAGGCTTTCAGCCTTATTACTAATTCCAATGTCAATCCCTTCTGCATCTTTTTTTTTTAAATAGCAGTGGAAGAATATATGAATATGAGTATGTGCTCATTTTATCCCAGAAAAATAGCCTGGGACTTCCTCCCATGCCTTCACTTGGTCCTCAGAACCTTGTTGTAAACAACACAATCATCCTGGACAGAACAAAAAAAAAAAACCTCAAGGATATCTTACAACTGCACCCTAAAGACCATGTAACCCCAATCCTCATTTCTAGGTTAATTTTATGGGGGAGAAAGGACCCCATCAGCTGAGTAATCTGCAGGTAGCCAGGAATGTGTTTGGCAGTGTTATATACATCTCCCTGAAGAAATATCACAGAAAAAAAAAGACACAAAATTAGTTGGGAGATTGTATATTATTGCCTTTCCAGATCCAGCAGAGAATCTGTAAAGCCTGCCAAATTTATATTCTTCCAAGCTCGCAGGACTTCACTTTCCCTGAGCATCATAACAGTGCAAATGCTGTCAATGTGGGATTCCAGCAGTTTTATGGCAGAAAACTAGCAGAGGAATTGAAAATGATAAATACTTCAGGGAGGGCTGTCCAGTTGTTAGACATTATCAGCTGGAATTACAAGGAAATCAACTTGATCCTGGTTCTAGAAATTAACATTTTCTTGCGCTCAAATATTTGCAGCCCAGAGCGCAAAACAACATTACACAATCTGCACGCTCTGCCAAATATTTTTTTGGGAAGCTTTGAATTATGTGCTGCAAAATGCATTATTAGTCATAAATCATCCATCAGGTCAGTTTGTGTAGCAAAAAAATGGTAATGAGGACACGATCAAGTTACAGACATTTAGACTTAGCTATATCTGAAAGGAAACATGTGGGAGAGAAATATGACAAAAGGCTTAAGATTAAGAACTCAATGTTTTTTTTGGGGGGAGGGTGGGTGTTCATGTGCAAATGGGACATTAGAAATGCCAAAGGAGGTTTATTCATCTTGTTTGCTGAATTTTCAAGATTCGTTTTTTTTTTAAAAAAAGCCCTGCAGTGAAAGGATTTTTTTTTAATGGAACTGGTAGAGCTTCTGACTGGGTATTGATAACTTTTTGTTATTCTTTGGTTTATTCGCTGTTGAATAAAGTTTCTTATCTGGATTAACTCAAGCATGTACCAGATTGAGGTCTTCAATTTATGCCTACTAAAAATGGAACACTGGACCTTTTTTATTTCTGGAACTTCGCAAGCTGGTTCACTCAAGGAAATATACCATGAAAAACTTTAGATTACTCATAGGGCAAACACCAGGAATCTTGAGAATTCAGACAGTAAAATTTGGTAAACAGAATTCAGTAAATGTGCGTCTGACATATTTTCTCTTCTGCTCCAGAAGAGAATAAGACATTACATGATGGTGCAGTGGTTAGAGTGCAGTACTGCAGGCTACTTCTGCTGACTGCCGGCTGCCTGAAATTTGGCAGTTCAAATCTCACCAGGCTCAAGGTTGGCTCAGCCTCCCATTCTTCCAAAGTGGTAAAATGAGGACCTAAATTATTGGGGACAATATGCTGACTTTGTAAACTGCTTAGAGAGGGTTGTAAAGCACTGTGAAGCGGTATATAAGTTTAAGTCCTATTGCTAGTGCATATTACTGGCTGGTGCTCCATTCTACTTTAGAGCCATTCTACTTCAGCTCCTCCATTCTACTTCGGAGCACACGTTTTATTTAATCCTGCTTTTATTATTTGTATAAATAAATTACGGTGGCAAACATTCCTAATACAGGTAGTCCTCGACTTAGTGACCATTCTAAGTTACAACGGCACTGGAAAAATGACCATTTTTCACATTTATAACCACTGCAGCATACCCATGGTCCCATGATCAAAATTCAGATGGTTGGCAACCGGCATGTATTTTTGATGGTTGCAGTGTCCCGGGGTCATGTGATCACCTTTTGTGATCTGATGAGGAAGCCAGATTCACTTAACAACCAAGTTACTATCTTAACAACTGCAGGTTTTCACAACTGTGGCAAGGAAGGTCATAAAATGGAACAAAACTCACTTAACAATTGTCTTGTTTACCAATGGAAAATTGGAACTCAATCGTGGTCATAGACCACATAGAGGATTATCTGCACCCCTTCCTCCTCCTATTTTCCCCACAACAACAACTTTATGAGGTGAGTTAGACTGAGAAAGAGTAACTGCACAAAGTCACTCAGCCATAAGTTCATGTATAAGGCAGGACTAGAACTCACACTTTCCTGGTTTCTGCTGCCTTAAATCACTAGACCAAGTTGGGTCTCAATTTACAGAAGACCAATTGGCTCCTTTAATTGAAAAGATTTAGCCTGAAATCTAACTTATCCATCTAAAGCCAAAACAGATGAGAAATAAACATGAATAAATGGAAACATGCTAAGTATGCATAGAATGTGTTCCTCTGTGTATATATAGAGCCGTGATGGCGCAGTGATTAGAATGCAGTATTGCAGGCTGACTTTGCTCATTGCCAGCAATTCGATCCTGATCGGCTCAAGATTGACTCAGCCTTCCATCCTTCCAAGGTAGGTAAAATGAGGACCCAGTTTGTTGGGAGCAATAGGCTGACATTGCAAACTGCTCAGAAAGTGCTGTAAAGCATTATGGAGCGGTATATAAGTCTAAGTGCTACTGCTATATAATGGTAGCAGAGAGAGGTGTGTAAATATCTCATGTAATCAGCACAAAAATTCGGGTCAACATAAAAAAAGGGGCAATGCAACATTACCATTGCACAAGATAATGTAAAGTTGAAAACAGACAAGACAGAAAATAAACATTTTGCACTCACATATTGTCCACCATTTTTTTTGTTGCAGCAATAAAATTCATTTGCTGTGTTATATCTTCGCAGTGTTTTATTTTAATTTCTTTCTTTACAAAAACTCCTTCCGGTACATACGAATGGGTGGGAATTTCTTCTTTCCCTACAATGAATCTGATAAGAAAATAGAACACATTTCTTAGCTACCTGAGCTCCACTCCTCCTTCATAATGTATGCTGCAATTGCTTCTGATTATATTGCAAGAAGGGATATTTACAGTTTGAAGCTATTATGGTGTTTTCTAACATATTAGTTTGTTGCCTGACTTGTTAGCTCTACATACGTACAAAATGATGTGTTGTTTTTCAAAAATAGGAACCCTGCTTATTATAAGAGTTAATTATTCTATTGTAAATGTACTACTGATGATCACAGGGACAGTCTGGAAAGTTTAAAAAATGTACTCTATATATGAAACATATACAAATACTAATGTCTGTTTTTTCATCATTTTTTAAATCACATTTCTGTGAAGTCGAAGCCACTTTATATATTGTGGCCATCTAATATAGAAACAAGGTAACCAAGAGAAAGTGAATTGCCAGAATGTAATGCAGATAGTCCTTGATTTATGACCAGGTATGAAGTGACTATTCAAGCTTACTGACCTCTCAAAGGTTGCTTATGAGCCAGATTCAAAGTTCTTAGGCTTCCGCTGCTATGAGAGCAGTTTGGGTGCTTGGCAATCACATGCATTTATCGCTGTTTGTAGCATCCCATAGTCACATCACCAATTTATGACTCATATTGCCAGAAACTGATGTTTACTTCCAGTTTCTGTCCCCCCAAAAAATCCCACCCATTGCAGGGAATGGATTTACTTAATGACCGTGGCATTTGCTTAATGAACTCAAGAGATTCAAAAACGTTATAAAATCAGACATAGTCACCTGGTGACCTGCTCAACGACTGGCACAATTTACGATTATAATTCCAGGCTCTATGTCAAGGACTACCTGTAATGAAATTCTAGACTTGTAGCCTCCCCACAAAATATTTGTCTGTCAAATTTTAATGCTGCCCATCTCACTCAAAGCATCAGTAAAAATGTATCCCCAAGAGAGATATTCCTAATCTTGAAAATTTAGAAGCAGTCTTGGCACCTTTAGAAGAAACTTAAAATACATGTCTTGCATATTATTTAATTTTCCCCTCTTTTCCCATCCATAATCTTTTTGGATTGAAGGCTCCACTTGTTCTCTAAGTGCAGAGACACAGATACAATCCAGAAAATACACAGAGCTGAGAAATGAAAACTGATTTCATTTAATTCAAACCCAATTAGCATTATATAAGTGGTTTGATGACATTCACACAGCAATTCAAAGGCAAGTTTTGCCAGGGCTCCAGTTTTCATTTCTGACAGGCCACGTTTTGCTGTATGGGTTGGATTGTTGTTTGCGCACAACAGATTAAATTTGCACAAAATTTCACTCCATCTGAGTTGGTCAGGCAGGCTACAAAGAAGAGAATTGTTTGTATTCACTTACTTCAGTGCCGAGAATGTAAATCCTTTCAAACCATCCTTGCTTCTGAAATAAAAATCACATATTTCAGAGATGAGAACCAAGAACAACCTCACTATAGGGGCAATTTCCAACATCACAGCCTAAGAAACATTACTTCTTGCAGACTTCCAGTCAGTCCAGCTTAGGATAGTATGTCTACAGTTACTGAGGTTTTATGACAGGTTATAGCTTTTCAAGAACACATGTAATGCGAACAGGAGAACCAAAAAAAAACCCAAAACATTCCAAATGACATTAGCAGCTTCAACAAGTTTTAGCAAAAGCCCAGCTTTGGGAAAAAGTTGTTTTGATTTTTCATTTCAACATTTACCAAAGAGTTCCAACTTTCTGCCAGCAGGTGTCTCTAATCGGCAGCAATTCACCTTAAAACTGGATCAAACTAATAAATCCAATATTTAGACAGACTACAGAAGGGCGTTTATACCTTCTCTGAGATGTTTAACACATTAGTACATTAACCACCAATTATGAGAGCTGGAAATATGCTTCAAATACAGATTTCCACTTTTTCTGAGAGACAAAGGGACATTCAATTTTCTACCATGTTTCTAATATAATAAGGCCGGGTTTTTTTTTTTTTTTTTGTTGAGCCCTGAAAAAATGGCTAGGATGTCTTTTCGGGGGTGACTTAATTCCCCCCCCCCCTTGCATCTTTGGGCGGGCAGGCGGCAACGGCTTGGATGTTGACCTTGGATGTTGGTGGGCACTTCGTATCGGGGTCAACGCAGGCAGCACCATATCTGGGCGTGCAACAAAAGTACTTCCCAACGGCAAGCCCCTCCTGCACTATCCCCCCCCATTTCCCATGTTTTAATATCGGCCTTAATTTGGGGGGAGGGGCTTAATTTCATTTCATGCCTATAAAACATACTGGGACTTCCAATTGGGGGAGGCCGTATTGTTGGAGAAACAGGGTATCTAACAAATTTTGGAGGTAGGCTGAGCCAACAGTTTAAAGGGGAAATTTCAAGAGCACTAAAAAATATTGTTTATATGATATGTGAGTGTTCTTCTAAAAAAAGGTCCATAATTCACCCTCAGTAATCACTCTGATAATTACCAAGGCAAGAATACAAATGTAATTAAAAAATCAGAATAATAGAAAATAACAGTTGAAAAAGACCTTAAAGGTCTTCTAGTCCAACCCCCTGCTCAAGTAGGAGACCTTATACTATTCCAGACAAATAGCTGTCCAATCTCTTCTTTAAAATCTCCAGTGTTGGAGCACCCACAACTTGTTCTCACTGTCATGAAATGTTATCCTTATTTCTAGGATCTTGTCCTTCCTTCGGGTGTTTTGGAGAATAGGTTGTCACTCCCTCTTCTTTGTGGCAGCCCCTTAGATATTGCAACACTGCTATCATGTCACCCCTAGTCCTTCTTTTCACTGAAAAACCAATGCCTGCAACTCATGTTTTAGCCTCCAGTCCCCTAATCATCTTTGTTGCTCTTCTCTGTACTCTCTCTAGAGTCTCAACATCATTTGTATATTTTGGCGATCAAAACTGGATGCAATATTCCAAGTGGGGTCTTACTGAGGCTTTATAAAGAGGTGTTAATACCTCACGTAATTTCGATTCTATCCCTTGTTAATTGCAACCTGGGATTGTGCTGGCATTTTTGGTGGCTGCAGCATACTGCTGGCTCATATTTAAGTGATTGTCCAACAGAACTTTTGCAGTTACTGCTGTTGAGTCAGGTACCATCTGTTCTATAGCTATGCATTTGGCTTTTCTTGCCTAAATGTCTTTGAATGCCTAAACCGGGGATGTCAAACTCATGCCGGACACTGGTCACCCCCACCCCCATTTTAGTGAAAGGGGGAAAAGTCATACATCACGTAATGATGCAAGTTTGACACCCCTGGCCTAAACCATTGAATTTCATTTTGGAAACCGATGAAGCTCCAGTTACTTAAAAGTTAGCTGAATATGTTCATGCAATGTGTAATTTGTGAGATTGTCTTCTTGTGGGATTTGTCTATTAGCAGCATGAATAATCCAGTAAGGACCACCATCTGTCCCATTGTGTAATATTAACAGCACTTATTATAATTAATTAAATGTCTTTCATGTGACAGACATTAAAATCTGGAAAGGAATTTTTAAACAAAAAACCATCTTGGGCCTGTTGTGTACTAAAATGATTCTACTTTATTATTATATATACATATATAATGTACAATATAAACAAAAGGAACATGGATTTGGGAAAGGCCTTGAAAAACAAACACAACAGTATTTAGGGAACAAAGAAACTCCTGTCCAAAATGAAAGGGATCTAACTTTCCTTATGAATGAGAAGAGGAAAAAAAAAATATTATGTACTCCAGATTGTTCTTGTTTTAACACAGATTGGCACTGGTTCCAGTCATGTAGCCTCTAAGATAAACTGCTAGCAATCTTAGTGGCTTGTCTGCTCCTGGTATATCCTTCTAAACTTGAACGCAGCTATGATACGCAGCAAGACACACTTCTGCACAAACCAGTTTATACGGTTGAGATGGGAACTTGCCCTGCTGATATTGCTGAATTTCAATTCCAATTTAATATCATTGGCCATGATGGCTGGGGATGTTTGGCTCAACAACATCTGCTGAGCCACAGATATCTTGTGGAGCACAGTATTGTAAACTTTAAACCCAGATGTTTAAACCCTTTAAACTTTAAACCCAGATGTTGCTTAATAAGGCTTACATTTCTTCAGCAGGCATGTTACAATCTGAGAAATGTGGGAAGAATAAACCTGTCAAAAGGTTTTTCCTCTGATAATGTCAGTGAAAGTCAAAAAAAATCAACCCTGAAGATATTTTTTATTCTGTATCTCTCAAGCCAAGACACTTCGAATTTGTAGTCCTATTAAGAGATTAAGAATATCTAAGAATGGACTAAATTCCTTCCAAGGACAGTGGAATTGAAAGCAAAGTTATGTTCGTTACATACACTGTAGAAGCCAAGAGCAAATAATAATTTACCAGGCTATAATTTTCTGTTAAACCCATTACCATTTCCCTTTTCCCAAAGAGCCTGTGAAGTTGTTTTGATGCTGCTGACATCCCCTCTCAGATCTTCTTCTCCAACCTAGCATTTTCCAGGTTGGGAATTGCTGTTCCCCCCCATCTGGGAAACTCATTTCTGCTGAGTTTATGTTAAGTGTAGAATCAATATGAAAAGTTTCACTCTATAGTCAAATCACTAAGTTAACAAACATTGCTTTGTCTGTAACTGCCTATAGATAAAAGCCTTTATATTTCAAGGAATTCCCAATAGCTGGAAAATTAGAGTGAAGCTGAAATCATGGCTTCGCCTTGCAATGCTTTGAATCAGTAAAAGGACAATTCTGGCTTGCTAAATTTAAGCAGAAATCTGTACCTTAAGGGGATACACTCATTTTTTACAATCCTACCAAAACTTACTTTCTTCTTCCTGAAAGTCATGCAGTCATGTGCTCAGCAATTAAGAGATGTTCAAATTAATTTGCCAGCAGCAAAAGTGAAATTCTCAGTTGGCAAATTGTGGAAAAGGCAGAATGGCTCGTGTGTAGAGCATACTCTTTCAAAGAAAACAAGTACCCTAGAAACCTGTCAAACAGGCAACTGTATTTATTATACATTAGGATCATATGGAGAGAAAGAAGTGACATACAACTGTTTTTCACACTTATGACCGTTGGGAGCATCCCCATGGTCCTATAATCAGAATTCAGAAAGTTGACAACTGGCTCATAGTTATAACAGTTGTGGTGTCCCAGGGTCACATGATCACGTTTTGCAACCTTCTGACAAGCAAACCATGTTATTAACTTCACAAGTGCGGCAATTCCCTTAACAACTATGGCAAGGATAGTCACAAAACACAGCAAAACTTGCTTTACAAGTGTCTCACTTAGCAAATTTTGGGCTCAGTTCTGATCTTAAGTCAGGACTACCTGTAAACAGATTTTATGATTTTCATCCTAAAAATGACTGAAGAGATACTTCTAAAACAGCTAGAGTCCCTCACTTTTCTTTTCATTGATCCTGGCTGCACCGCCTATGAAATGACAGTGGTTTTTTTTTTAAGGCAGGGTTTTACAACAACTATAAAATGGTTTGTCTCCAAGTTATCTGAAGATTACTCAACTCCATGCTTCTTTATTTCATTTAGGAACAGTTGTTTCCTCTCCCAAGAGTATCATTATGCCAGATGTGAACAGAGGACAAGGAGTACATTTACAAGCAAGTAAAAAGATACAGAAAAAAGCTATATTCCCTTGGTGACCAGCTAAAAGGGCCAACGGGGATCCTGTCTAAATTTAGCCATAACTGGAGAAGTGGGGAGCAGGGTTGAGGTGGAAAGAAACTTGCAAAAGACTTGCTAACTCTCCTCACTCGAAGGATACACAGACAAGTATACAATCTGCAGCTGCTGGATAGGCACATGTCTGATTACAGGAGCTATATTTGCCTCCAGTGACTTCGACGTGCCAAGCAGAACTACCCATTTTGTGTCTAGCCACAGACCAAAACTAATTGCTCTTGTGCTGTGAATGTGGGTGTACTAATCTTCTCTCCACACCCCCATTGTGAGTGAAGGCAAAAGGTCTCCACACCACTTTGTAGGGCTAAATGTCACCAATTAGCTTTTCCATTTTTTTCTCTCTGAATGTGTCTTGTTGTAAACCTTTCAAAACATTCTCATTCAGAGGGTGAGTGTCTTAGAGCTCCTCGGGTGAGGCTTAATCAGTAGAGTAGGGAACAAGCATCACAAGCAGTGAAAATTACAAGCGTTAGGAGAGGAGATGTAACTTTAGAGAGACAGTTATAAAAGCAAAATGTAACTTTTCTTAGAAGAAAGATGTAATTGTGGTTATTTTTTCAGGAAAGTGCGGCTCTAAGCCTGTCCTTTTTCTCAGTCATTTGCAAACGTTTTCATTCTGTTCTGATTAGGAGAGAGGGAATGGGAAATTCACAATAAATTTTGTGTCAAAAGAACTGGATAAAGAGAACTTTTTGTGATGCTTTGGTACTGTTCCCATGTCTTTGAGAACGTTTCAGTTTTAGCTGCCGGAACTCTTTTTACTGTAATTAATAACAAAGACTTGTTCCATGGCAAAGAGTGTAGCTAAAGAAGTAGGCCACAGCATTTAAATTTTCGAAAGAAACAAGTACAAACTAAGGACATCTAAAGTTATATTGTAGAATGCTTTCAAGATCAGGCAAGCATTCCTTATGTTCAGCGGAAGAGGTGCAAATTAAAAAGCAATGTCAGAGTTCATCAACCATCTCAATAGATAACATAAAAGTCAACTGTTGACATTTTGGACCTACATTTTGGACATTCAGAAATGGGGTCAGAGGTGGGCTGCTACCGGTTCGCACCAGTTCAAGCTAACCAGATGTTAATTTTACATTGGGTTCACTGAACTGGTAGTTGCAACAACTGGCTAGCCCCGCCCTTCCCCCACTCCCGGGAGTCTCCACATGGCCCGTTTTGGATCCCAAGTAAGTGCAGGGCCTGAGTTTGGGGAGAGCAAAAAATGGGCCTCCTGGAGGCTCCGGAAGGCCAGAAACAGGCCGGTTTCTGGCCTCCAGGGGAAGCAGTTTTCACCCTCCTGGAGACTTGGGAAAAGCCTCCGGAGCCCAGGGAGGGTGAAACGCCTCCCCCATAGTGCAGAAGGCCAACTAGGCCATGCTCATTGTGGCCATACCCACCCAGCAACTGGGCAGAGAACTGGCTGCTAAATTTTTTGAAGCCTACCCCGAGTCAGATCTGTATGGATGCATGAAGAGTTAGCAAGATTGGTTAAAAGCAGGCTCATCACACAGCGATTTCGGGATATAAAAGTATTGCTACTGTGGTACCTTTATAGATGGGAAGCATACATGACATTGTTTACAAACTTCCTCAAATTAAGAAACATCAAATATGAGCTGTCTTTCACTTTCTGACAGTCACTGCAACCTTCTTAACTCTTTGCACTTGCAATGAAATGATTGTGACATAAAATATATCCAATTCCTTCCTGTCGTTCTTATATAAACATGTCTGACAAAACAAACCATCGATTGCAAGAACCAGGAAACAATCAGTCAAAAGTGATTTGCTTGGGTTTTCCAGGTCCTTCTTTAAATGAAAAAAAAAAAAAATCATAGAAGAGGATGAATTAAGAGCCTTTCAAAATACAATCAATCTTGGCACCTTTTTTTAAAAAAGATTTGAAAAGAAACCATATAGACCAAGTAGCCCAAGACACAAACAGAAGTAGAAACAGAATCCTGAAGATAAAGACAGAAAAGGAAGAGGAACTGTTTCACATTTTACTGTAGTTTATTTTTTGTTTGAAAATATCGTTCTTCCACTGGGGTGCATTTTTTTTTCTGAAATTACCTATCAAATATGAAATATATCCCTGGGTGAAAAACATCCTTCAGACATGGTTCTTCATTCAAGACTGAAGCACTTTCAAGATGATTTAGTTAGCTAACAGACAAATGCATTGAATAAAGATACCAAGGGAGCATTTACAGAGGTCAGGAACTAGGAATCAATGGTGGGATTCAAAAAAAGTTTACCACTGGTTCTGTGGCTTTGGCTTGATAGGCGTGACTTGGCTTGGAAGGTGTGGCTTGGCGGGCATGGCAGAGGAAGGTTACTGCAAAATCTCCATTCCCTCCCCACCCCAATAACCTGCTTTCCAGCTCCTTTCTCCTGTGCAGGCCAACAAAAGGCGAGCCAGCCGATCAGCTGGGACTCAATGGGAGGCAGAGAATAGATGAGGGCGGGGCCAGTCAGAGGTGGGATTTGCCGGTTCTCCGAACTACTCAAAATTAATTCTGCTACCGGTTCTCCAGAACTGGTCAGAACCTGCTGAACACCCACCTCTGCCAGGGATGAGAACAAGATCAACCATCCAACATGGCATTCGCCTCTTGCCCCTGAAGTTAACAAAAAGCAAGCCGTAATCTTGGTTACGTGCAAAGCTTCTGCGCTTGTGAAGGAACTGCGTTTATCCTATGTGAGAGTTGCCTAAACTGAACCCTCTAACTACGTAAGACATAATTCCCAGCTATAATGGCCTGTGGCTGCATAAAATTCTGACACACCAGCTTTCTTCCTGCTGATTTTAAATCTTTGCCATCCTTGTTTTTTTCTTTTAGAGGTTTTTTTTTTGGTTTTTTGTTTTACTGTTGATGGCTTTTGTAGTCTTCAGATCGAAAGAGAACTATTTTAATAATATAAAACACAAGAAATGAAAATATTTAATAAATCAAAGAATATGGTATGCGATGGGAACACAGTTCCAAACAGATGTGGAAACCGACAGAGAAAATAATCCTCTCTCTATGCTTGTGATGAAATATGAGAAATATATCCCTTTTTGGAGAAAACCGTCATGCATGTTGAAAAGTGAAATGGGTGTGCGTGCGTCCCACTAGCGTTGGTAGGAGTGGTTTTTGTAGTTCGTGGACTGGGTGGCTGTTTATTGTTTAGCTTGTTTGTCTGAATTGGTAGTCCCTTGATCAATCACGACCAATGCTGACAGGGCAAGCCACTGCTATATAAAATGACAGCAAATCCCATTCCCTACTCGTACTGATGATGTTACCTAGTTTGGTAATGAAATGTCTCCAAGAGAACACCCAAATTCAGAGCGTGCCAAGAGCTCTACAATTCAACCCTGAGCAACAAATATTCCCTTCTATCAGTACTATTTATTACATCTGTATCCTGGCCTCCTTTCTTTAAAGAATTCAGGGTAGCTAATGTGTGTCTCTTGCAACTTTTATCCTCACAACAGCCCTGTCAGGTTGATTAGGATGAACAAAGTAAAGTTAATTTTTTTGGCTGTGAACAGATCTGAACCAACTTCAAGCCTCAAACATCACTACACTGTGCTGGTTCTCAACCTTGTTTCTTCAAAGTTATAGGATTCTCAAGTAGGGGTGTATTTCTCTTAGGTAACATAACCCCTTTATTTTATTTTTGCAAATTTTATATCTGAGATGCTGAGAATAACAAAGAGATTCGGAACATGGATTGGGATGTTACAAATCATCTGTGACATGTGAATAGGGGTCTGTTTCTAAATGGACATTTTAATTTCTGAATAAATGAGCAGCTATATTTAGGAACATCCTTTGGAAACAGCACTCCTGACAGTATACTTACTACATTATTACTTTAATACAAAAATATCTCTGTCTACCATCATATATCTTCAATTGTCTTGAAGTAACCCATTTTATTATTTCATTAGCAAAAGGTGTACATATTTTAAAATGAGAAACTTAAAAGTAGCAGTACAAAAATGACTGATACTATTTTTTGTTTCTTTTTTTAAATATTGAGGATAATTTAAAAGGACAGTTCAAGAGAAAGCTCTCATGAAAAGAAAGCCCTAGGCAGCTTGGAAAATTGTATTGCCCGTGGAAAACAAAATGACAGCTTGTTCTCATCTCACATTCAGAAATGAATTGGGACTGGGAGAAGAAATGTAATTCAACTTTGATAATGACACCGTGTCTTCAGGACAGCTTTGCAGTATATTCAGATCTCTCCTCCAGTGAAGTAGAATAGACTTTTGGCGAGAAATGTCTCCAAAGATTTCAAGATATAACTCCAGACCATTTCCACTCAAACGACCAATAATGGTAAAGATAATATTGCAAAATCTGACTGAAAAGAATGCAAATCATTACAACGGGTAATGAAATCCAAATCTGTCCACTACAGGTAATCCTCGGCGTACGACTGCAATTGAGCCCAAAATTTCTGTTGCTAAATGAAACATTTGTCAAGCGATTTTCACCTCGTTTACAACTTTTCTTGCCATAGTTGTTGAAGGAATCATTGCAAGGTATTAAAAGTTAGTAACAAGGCTGTTAAAGGAATCTGGTTTTCCCCATTGATTTTGCTTGTCAGAAGGTTGCAAAAGTTGATCACATGATCCCAGTGTCAGGGTTCCAAGTAACAGCAAACAAAACTCCGAGGCAGGTAGATTCCTCAAATGGTAGTTTTATTGGATATATCATAATAGAACAGTTCTGGGGAAAACCGACTCTGAAGGTTCCCGTGATTTTCCCCTAATTAAAAGTAAAAGTTTTGCCCCCTTCCCAAAAAATCAGTCACATGGTCCAATCAAGACGCTGTCTGGTTGCCTGGAGACATCACTCCTCCTTCCTCTGACCAGGTGTGGAAACGTCTTGGTTCCCAAGATTTTATTTTATTTTGGCTACAAAAGCCCAGCTATTTCTATTTCCCCCCCCCCTCTCCTCAGCTCCAGTATGGCAACACTGAAGCTACAAGATGGCTCCGGTCGGGTTAGCTTCAGGGTTGACACCCAGGACACTGCAACCATCATAAATATGAGTCAGTTACCAAGCGTCTGAATTATGATCACATGACTATGGGGATGCTGCAATGGTCGTAACTGTGAAAAAAGGTCCTCAGTCACTCTTTTCAGTGCCGTTGCAGCTTTGAACGGTCACTAAATGAACTGTTGTATGTCGAGGACGACTTGTATCCTCTCTCTTTTTTTAACAAAAAAAGTTCGCCAGTCAGAAAAAAAAGAATATTTTCATTAGCATCTGGTTATTTTTCTCCATCTTGTTCTACTATCTAATGGAGATTCTCAGTCATCCAGGTCATGGTTGTCTCAAAAGTGCTTTTTCAAAAGGCAACTGGGCTAGGGTTTGTTTGTTTTTCCCCCCTTTGAAAAAGAAGATGATGTTTCGCTTCTCATCCAAAAGGCTTCATCAGTTCAGAACTGATGAAGCTTCTTGGATGAGAAGCGAAATGTCTGCTTACTCAAAGGAAGGGGAGCCTCTAGTCCAGTTGAGTCTTTTTCCCGTAAGACAAGTCTACCAGAACAATCTGGTCTACCCAATTATGGGACGGAGCACACTGCTTCCGTTTTCGCCTTTCAGCCTCAATCCAAGAACCTTCTTCGCAGGCAGTCACTTTCACGACAAACTATTTTTGTGTTGAATTTGTATTTTATAATCTAGTCCAGTTGTCTTTTGGGGGGAAAAAAAAAACTGTTGTGGTTCGCTGGCAGCCAGTGCGGAGAGATATCGGACAGGGAGGATGAAAGGGAATCAAGTCAGGGAGTCTGGTGAGGACTCGGATGAGGGTCCTGCATCTGATGCAGGGATGGGGCCAGGACTATCTGAGAGTGGGATGCTGCCATTGAAGCTTTCAGAGTCTGGCAGCAGCGAGGCAGAGGAGCAAGGGGAGCCTGTTCCCAGTGTGCGTGTGCGCAGAGCTGCTGGAAGGCAAGAGCAACTGAAGCAGAAGGGGTGACTCGGGAAGAAGCCTGGGAGGTGACTGTCCCTCCCATAAGGGATAAAAGTCAGTCCTCAGTGCCGAAAAGCTTTGCAGGAAGCAAAGCAGTTCAGGAATTTCTGAGTTCTTCGTGAAGGACGTACTCTGTACTCTGGTTGGGTTTTTTTCTGGGTTTTTGGGTTGGTTTATGTTCAGCCTTAATTGGACGTCTGTTTGTTGGCAAGCATTCTACAGCACCCAAAAGTGTGCTCTTATCTGGAGGAACTGTGTATAAGTAGTTTTGGCTGGGAATGAGAGTAATTCCCAGCGTCGCATTAAAAAAAAGTTTTACTTTTAAATTCAGTTTGTATTTTATTAAGTTTGAAGAAGCCTGGGTCAGAACACAAACAACAACTTTGAGAAATCTTGCTCTGCTACTCTGTCCCACGAGCAGACAGCTGGAATCCAGCTTCAATAGAGACAATAAATCAAACATAAAGTGATGCTGTTTTACCACAACCCAATCTTCCAGTGCCACACAGGCATTCAAAAAAGCCGATGTCAAAAAAAGGGATTTGGAAGAATTAGGCTCAAGCCCAGATCCTCACAAGTGACAAAAACAAAGAAACCCCGCTGATAACATTAACATCCCCATAACCAGTGTTTACTGGCGTTGCAGCCTCAATGGGAAAGTACACGTTGAATGGAACTAGCTGATAAGACCACTCCCCTGTTACACACACCACAATCTCCTCAACCCTAAAGGTCACAACCTTTACCCTCACATCAGTCATGTAAGAGACAGGGCTCCTTCACTGGAAACCTTTGCAATTATTTGCTAGACACTTCAGTAATTGAGAAAACACACAGACACAATTCACTGCTGATGTTCTCCTGTGAAACACACTGGGATGCCAAATTACTCATGAGAAAAAGAAAACCTGACTGCTTATGTTGTAAACACAGCAAGAGTTAATCCTCAGAGATAAACACTATCACATGGATAACATATATCAATTTATTGGGTGATAGTGCAGCTTAACGTGACAGGCAAAATCTTTTGAAAGAGCACTGATTCAGTTACAAATTAATGTCAAAATTCAGAAAGAGTATCAATGAGACAACTGAGATACTGGAATTTCAGTAAGAGTTATGCAATCAGCAATCAACTGTATAATATACTTAGAAAACTGTGTAGGAGGAACTACATTTCAAAAGATGTAAAGATTCAAACAACGTGAATTATCTGAGAGTAGTTGTTTCTATTGTGTTTCTATTAAATCACATTTAAATTTAAAAAGGGGTAGCAATGAAATAATACAATGTTTATATTTTATCTTTTCACATTTTCCTTAAGTGCTTCAATAGCTGTAGATGTTTATATCTGTTTATTTTTGGTTGTTTAGATTTGTAATATTGCAATTCTAAATAGAATTTGTTAACTTAGCAATTCATGCAGGCCTAATCTTATAGGACAGCTTACTGTATCTATCCATCTGTCTGTCTATCCATCCATGCGCCCACTTATCTTTTTATTTTACTTTATTTGAATTTACTTTGTGTAAATTTACTAGCTGCCAAATCCAACAAATGTCTATACTGATGGGTGGCTATGATAGGCAGATAGATGGGTAGATAAGTAGGTGATTGATAGGTATATATGAGAGAGGGAGAGGGAGGGGAGAGAGGGAGAGAAAGAGGGATGGTCAGTTGGTCAAAGAGATAGATAGATAGATGGATGGATGGATGGATGGATGGATGGACAAACATAGATAGACAGACAGATAGACAGATAGATGGATGGATGGATGGATGGATGGATGGACAGATGGATGGATGGATGTGCTTAGATCCAGCTGGAAACCCAAAAAGGGCCCTTTTTTCTACAGACCCTACATGCTGTAAATTTATACTAGATCACCAAGACAGTATATATGGCCACTTGTGATGTTTCCAATTCAAGATATAAATTCCTGGCAAAATGAATCAAATTACAGACAGCATTGCTTGATATCAAATTGAATTCCAAGCCAAGCACCTTAAGCACGAATATTCATCTTCACTGGGCAGAAGCAAGGAAATCCCAATGAAGTAGCTCATGACTGCAGACTAGTGAACTGTTGAGATTTTCATTCCAGCTATCACTTTATAGTCAATATATATATAGTCAATTGTAAAAGAACATTCTGGAGAAGAAATGAAAACCGTATTTTTAGCACATCCAGATTAAAAAAAAAGTATAACTGCATGGAAGGAAGACAACCAGCTTTTGCTGGATCCATTTATATCTCAGAAGAATAAATGAGACCCTGGGTGGGCTGCGCAACATTCACGAATAAATGAATTGGCATCCTCGCAAAGAAAATCTTTTACACACACACACACACACACACACACACACAAATTGCTTTCTGATCCTCATAGAGTAAAACAGGTTGTGCTAAAGGCCGAGTGAAGCTTCTGCTATATAAACTATCCAATGTTTTGTGTAACCACAGCATTAGCTTATCTTGAACGAAGATCTCATTTCTGTCTTCAAACAGCAAACCATCAGGGGACTGAAGAAAAAAAATGTCAGACATTACAACACACGTATAACTAACAAATCTTGTTGCTGCTTCTTCCCTGCTGAAAAAACACAAAATTCACAGCAATCTCTGGAAGGCTGATAAAATGGTTATTAAGCCCTCTCCCGCTGTCACGGGACTAATCCCCCTACTTTACAAACAACGCAACACAAACCTGGATTCCAGAGCCACAAACATCACTTCTGCCCCAAGTCTCACCACAATCAGAGGTTTTATACAGACAACATCTGAATAAGCCAATAGTATCTTGGGCCAGACTGTTTTAAACATAGAGAACTGTAGAGAAGGGTTTTTAATACACACAAACACACACACACACACACACACATATATATATAATGTATGATATATATTATATACAGTATATAATATATATATTGCCAACTCACAAGGTTCCTTTGTTCTGACTTACACACCAGGATCTTTTTAAAGGATGTCTTACCTTATATCTCTAAAAAGCATTGGAAACTACAGTACATCACAACACTTTGGTATAATTTTGTTCTTGGCATGGTATCAACTGACAAGTTTCTACTTAAGTGATACTTTCTGTGT
Source organism: Laticauda colubrina (assembly GCA_015471245.1). Taxonomy (NCBI): domain Eukaryota; kingdom Metazoa; phylum Chordata; class Lepidosauria; order Squamata; family Elapidae; genus Laticauda; species Laticauda colubrina. The sequence goes on along the minus strand of BLBF01000006.1, from coordinate 9,212,694 downwards.
GCTAAACTTCTAACAGTTAGTATAGTGAAAATATAAAAACTGAACTCGTGTTCATTTCATTCATTTAGAGCAGTGGTGCCCAATCTTTCCAGCTTGGCAGCCCTGCTCGACCCAGCGTGGAGGGTGAGAGTGGCAGGTGCACTGGCGCGCACACCGCTCCAGCTGTGCAAGCAGTGGACACGCACATCCTCCACTCGCACGAATGGAGCTTCACACATGAGCTCGTGTGCAAAGCTCCACTCACACACGTGAACAGAATTTCACAAGCGAGCACAGGCACCCTCCACCTGCACGACTGAAACTTGCCCATTTTTCTTATGGCCCAGTTTCGAACAGGCTGTGTCCCGGGAATGGCCCGTGGGCCCCAGGTTAGGGGCCCCTGATTTAGAGAGTTTCTAGTTTAATCCTCCTAAAACTAAGCTTGGAACCTTCTGAAAGGGTTAAGAGACTTGCATACTTGAGACTGTTTTTGGTTGGGGAGGAGGAGCACTACATTTTACTGTGTGTCATCTGGTATTCCTGAGGCTTTTAGGGTGGGGTACATTATAAATGTACTTAAGACTCCCCCACCCCAATATTATAGCAAGGTTAGTTGCTGTAATAAACCTACTGATACCTCTCAACATGTCAGCATGGGAACAAGGGGTGAGGAGAAAGCAATGTAAAAGATGGCCATTAATCACTTGGCAAATTTGAAGATGTGTGGGAAACGGCCTGCTTCATATCACTAGCTGTTTTCATATAATTCACCCTCCAATAATCTTGCACTGTACTTATCTCATGGCAAGACGCCCAAAGAGGAAACCACAAACATCTAACCACAAAATAGCTGTTCTTTTCCGTCCCTGGGTTTTACAGGTTAGTTCACTGGAACAGAATCCTAGGTATTTAGCAGTGGCCCTGAAATACTACATATTTCCAAAGTACTAATTTCTAGTAATCTCTTAAAACCTGCAAATGCTTTCTGAAACGTGTGCAAACCTGTGGGTTTAAACTGTATTTCCAAGATAACTGCATAACAAAAATAGGTGGCATCTAAAATCTAGGTAGAACTCACATTTGGTTGTTATGAAATACACACATCTGGGCGATGTTTGATTTTTTTTTAATTTAAAAATAAATATATATATTTTAAGGTTATGGCTCCTATCTTTTAATGTGAACTTCAAAATCATGATGGCCAAATTTTGTGATAAAATGTTTTTAAAGAAATATGTTATATGAAGAAGATAAAGAAAGCTTTGTCTTTCAGTAAATTTAAAATGGCATTAGTACTGACAATTAGTGTTGCTGAAAGACAGTGATATTATATATGATATAGTTTTTTAAGCACTTTGGACATTAGGCTGAATCCTACCTGGATTAAGCTTACTATGACAGATGCACAGGTAATCCTCAATTTACGATCATAATTGTGTCTAAAATTTCTATTGTTAAGCAAGAAAGTTGTTAAGCAAGTTTTGCCCCATTTTAAGACTTTTCTTGCCACAGTTGTTTAGTGAATCACTACACTTAAGCTAGTAACATGGTTGTTGAATCTGGCTTCCCCATTGACTTTGCTTGTCAGAAGGTCGCAAAAGGGGATCACATGACCCTGGGAAACTGCAACCGTCATAAACATGAGTCGGTTGCTAAGCCCCCACATTTTGATCACGAGACCATGGGGATCCTGCAAGGGTCATAAGTGTGGCAAATGGTCTAAGTCACTTTTTTCAGTGCCATTGTAACTTCAAACATTTACTAAATAAATAGTTATAAGTTGTAACTGTTGTAACAAAGAACAAACAACAAGAATGTTCTTTCTGCACCAAAAGCTCAAACTGCCCAAGGAGCTGCTGATTCTGTTCCACAGAGGAATTATCGAGTCTGTCATCTGCACCTCTACAAGTGTCTGGTTTGGTTCTGCAACCCAACAGGAAAGACACAGACTTTAGAGGATAATTAGGACTGCGGAAAAAACAATTACTATCCACCTGCCTTCAATTGAGGACCTGGATAATGCATGAGTCAAAAAGAGGGCTGTGAAAATATCTACAGACCCCTCATATCCTGGACATAAACTGTTTCAACTCCTTCCCTCAAAACAACGCTATAGAGCACTGCATACCAGAACAACTAGACCCAAGGACAGTTTTTTCCCAAAAACCATCACTCTGCTAAACATATAATTCCCTCAACACTTGGTCCAACTATTTACAAAGTGTGCACTACAATTTCTGTTAATCTTCTCATCGCTCCTTATCACCCATCTCCTCCCAGTTGTGACTGTATGACTGTAACCTTGTCGCTTGTATCCTTACAATCTATATTGACTGTCTCCTAGTATGATTTGATTGCTTATTCATATCCTGTGACTATTATTATTCGGTGTTATACCTGATGATTCTTGACTCTTGACAAATGTATCTTTTATTTTTTATGTACACTGAGTGCATTTGCACCAAGACAAATTCCTTGTGTGTCTAATCACGCCAATAAAAGAATTCTGTTCTAAGTTGAGGACTATTTGTAATAAAGCCATGGTCTATTGCAGGGCTGTCACACTTGCGGCCCATGGGCCAGAGCTATCTCGCACTGGCCACACCCATGTCTGGTTTAGCGAAGGGGGGGAAAGTCCCATTAGGTTATGTGATAATGCTGTGATGCTGTGAGTTTCACACCCCTGGCCTATTATTACAATAATACTATTCTAGTATTTCCATACTAGAAATTGCAGTGCTAACACATCCTAGAAACACACTACACTTGGAAATTATGGTTTAATAAACATGCATCTGGAGCTCAGGCAAATTTACATATAAGTAGGTTGTGTTTTAATTTATTGAGGTACATTCTCAAATAAGCACACCCGAGGATCCCAATTCATGAAACTGGATACCAGAACAGAACTGCCACGCTAAGGCAAGATGTGTCTACTTTAATGAGAGGATATTAGAAGATGTGATTAAATTACAGAAGGGGAGAAATGTTACAGCAAAATTTCAAGCAGAAATTTCAACAATTCTGATTGGGTTTTCCCCATGGGAACTTGGATATGAAAGGGAAGCCGAAAAAGCAGCACTGGACATTTAATTTAAAAGGTTTCCAGACATTTCACATGTAGGGAACTTCTAGTTTTTAAACTGTAGCATTGCCACCGAGAGCAAAGAAAGAAACCAAATCTGTACAATTCAAATGCTTTCCTTCATCACCCTTGTCATATCAGCCATGTTCTCAGCAGAGTTCAGGAACAGGAATGTGTCTCATTGGTGACCCAGTCCTAACCATTCCAGGCAATTGGGACACAGAGGCCTGCTGTAGCCCCAAGCAACTTGTCCTCAGAGGCCTGAGAACCAAACCAGCTATTTCTCCTTTTCCCCCAGGGCTATTATTTTGTATCTGGGGATGACAGAAACATGATTAACAGCCAAAGGCCAGTTCACATAAATGCACTAAAGGACAAAAGGGCTTTGTGACTGGTAAGAGGGAATCTTAAAAGGAAACCAAGTAGCTCCACTCATTCTTCCCGGGATGGTTATGTACAGAGACACCCGAAACTTTAGCCTTTAAAAGCTTCTCCTGTTACCGCCAGCTCACCTTGCAAACAAACACCTACCTGAGATGCAGAGAATCAGCTGCCAATTGGAAGTGCAACTGCTGTTTCAAGTCAGAGATAATGGTTGGGAATGGAGGAGCTTGCTTGTAATTCAGGACTTGCTTGTCTACAGCCCTGATTTCCTCTCTGACAACATTACTATGTACTTTATCTAGGGAAATGAAAGTCATGCAGGCCAGAAAGGTACAGTTGGCTTCAGGAGTGTGTCTCTCCCAAACAAGGAGGAAGTTACATTTCTTTCCGACAGTGTGTTGATTTTTTTCATCCCAACTTTTATTATTTTATAAATAACTCAAGGCAGTGAACATATTTAATACATCTTCCTCTTTCTTTTTTTTTCCCACAACAACAATCATGTGAGGTGGGTTGGGCGGGCTGAGAGAGAAGGACTGGCCCAAAGTTACCCAGCCAGGTTAAATACCTAAGGTGGGACTAGAATTCCCCAACTCCTGGTGATTGGCCCAAAGTTATCCAGCCAGCTTTAATACCTAAGGCGGGATTAGAACTCAGTTTTGTGATGATTGGTACAGTCACCCACCTAGCTTTAATGCCTAAGGTGGAATTAGTACTCACCATTTGATAGTGATTGGCTCAAAGTCATTCAGCCAGCTTTCATGCCTATGGTGCAACTAGAACTCACCATCTCCTGGTGATTGGGCCAAACTCATCCAGTTGGCTTTTTAAGCCTAAGGCAGGACTGAAACTCACAGTTTAGTATTTTTGGTCAGTTGAGAAAACTGCATCCTATGTTCTCACTGAATGCAAATGCTACAGTTATTTAAAGGCAGTGTTTATGCTACTATCTTTGCATGCTGCCCTCCTCCAGGGAACCTGAACTAGCAGATAATAAATGTAAGTCATAAACATGAACTTGAAACCTCTGTGACAGCATCAAATCACTGATCTAAGAAAAATGAGCTATAATGAAGATTTGCCCAGCATCACAGACAGAATGTTAGGAACATTCCCTCTTCTCTATGCATGTGGCATTGATTTGTTGTTGTTGTTTGTCATTTCTGCAGCACGGTCTGATTGTTGATTGGCTGTTATGGAGGCATGTTCTTTAGTTTTAAGCACCAACGGTGTGATGTAAATTTGTGTTGTTTGTTCAGATACTTCTGAGTTAGGGTCTGGTTTTGGACTGTTTCATTGGCTGTGTGACAGCTGCTCAGGTATTCTGGGAGTTGAAGTTCACAGGTCGTAAAGGAGCCATAGTTGCCCACCCCTGACCTAGACAGTGCATTTAGTTTGTCTGCTGCCTTTTGCCAATTCCATGGTGTGAAGATAGGCTGAAAATGTGTGCAGGTCTCCTTTTACCATCATACATAACATTTAGAATTCCATAAAGATTGCTAAAGGGAAACTGGATGAAATTTAACTTGCTGCAGTCATTCCATCAGCTATGTGAGTGAGAAGCAGCTTTGATATTTCCAGGCCAAGATCCATTTTTAGTACATTTTATTATTCAAACTCTAATTTAATAAGCTTCCACTTTCTCTGCCGTGGCCCAAGTATCAAGCAATTGATGTTTACAGGCTGTTTTCTTACAGCATGTAACTGCTACTGTGCATTTTAAAAAAACCCTTAATAGAATGGAATAGAAGAATATTATATACTTTTTTACAGTACTTCAGTTTCAAATCCATCTGCCTCTTATTTTAAAAGTATTTCTGGAAAGTCTAGCATGGAGATGCTTTCAGCTGGGTTTATGATTTAGATTGTTGGTAAAAAAGTTATTTCAGCTTGTTGATCATTCTCCTTGGGGTTATTTCAAAGAATGCTGCTGTTTCCTAGCTTATGTGTCCTCTCTGATGAAATTCTCACAAGACAAATATAATTTGAGTACAGAATCAGGCTCACAATGTTGGAAGGAACTTGAAGAATATTTGGCCCCAAACTTCTACTTTATGGCCCTCTATACTCTGGGATTCGGTTCTGTAGGCCCTTCACAGCTGCATCACAACCGTATTTGGTCTGGCCTAATTTGGCCTCATCTTTGTCAGTTGCAGGGTTTGCTTTTTAAAGGAGGCAGAATCATAATAATAATAATAATAATAAAAAAAAAAAAACTCTGAGAAAATGTTTTTTTTACGAAATGGCAGAAATTCTGGAATGCAAGAACATGATCTCTCTATAGCAGCTGCTTCCTTTCTTAAACTACTGGGATTGAAAGGAAAAAATTAAAAGCTCATATATTGCTTGTATGTACACTGAGAGCTTATGCACCGGAGACAAATTCCTTGTGTGTCTAGTCACACTTGGGCACACTTGTTTCCTATAGTCTTTCCTTTCTTTCCTATAGTTTCCTATTTATTTTATTGACATTCTATTTTTCTCTTCTATTTGTCTGGGTATTTATGTTTATTTAATAAACATCATATTGCTGATGCTGGGTGTTTGTTTTCTTACCATACATCATATTGTTGATATTTATTTTATATATTAGATCTGTGTGTGTGTGTGTGTGCGCGCGCGCGTGTGTGTGGTATCTAGGTTTCTTCAGGTATTTTCCCACGTCTTAATATTTGTGCTTTTATTATAGCGACGTTTCGGCAGAATTTCATCTGCCATCCTCAGGCTTGTGTATTGGGTTCTTTTTAATCTTGTGTGTCAGGCTTGGCAACTGTTTTTTGCCAAGCCTGACACACAAGATTAAAAAGAACTCAATATACAAGCCTGAGGATGGCAGATGAGATTCTGCCGAAACGTCGCTATAATAAAAGCACAAATATTAAGACGTAGGAAAATACCCGAAGAAACCTAAATACCATACATATAAATACCCGCGAAAACATAAGAAAACATACACACACAAACACACACACACAAACATTTTTATCTTCTATTTAGGTGTTTATGCTTACTTAACACATCACATTGCCAACATTTTGAGGTGCCACCAGTTTGTTACGTTTTTTTTTTAAAAATCAGCACAATCTCTTACACTACACGAGAGCGATCTGACTATCAGCCATGATCTTAAAGAAACAAAGTTTATTCATACAACACCCACGGCCAGGGGTGTCAAACTCAAGGCCTGTGGGCCAGATTCGGCCCACAGGTACTTAGATCTGGCCACTCTGGAAAAAAGTGAAGGACTGGCCTGCAGTGCAATGAAAAGGGAGCTCTGGAGGGGTGTGTGTGGCCTTCCCGGGCTCCATTTTCACTGGCAGAGGGTTGCAGGAGGCCATCACAGCCGGAAACGGAGTTTGGCAGCCCATTTTTGCTGACAAGAGTGCTCCGGCCACCACAGGCACCCCGACACAAGTGACGTCAAGCTGGCCACACACACACACACATACACACACACACACACACACCTGCCCCCCCCCCCAAGGTCAAACACAACCCTGATGCGGCCTTCAATGAATTCGAGTTTGATACCCCTGACCTAGGCCAAGAATGTTTCACATTAAACACATTACCCGCTACAAAGGAAAGACATTGTTGTACCAGTCTGGAAGAGAATACAACTTGAATAATTCAAACGTGCTTGGTAGAAGAAAAAAATGTGTTAAAAAGTACCTGAATCACTAAATCTTCCTTTTTGTTTCTTTTTTTAAAAGTAAGCCGAAGTGTTCAGAGCTAAGTGAGAAGGGGGAGAAGGAGGGAGACTACAGAACGTCTCGGATAAAAGATGACTGTATAGATATTGTGGTTTTGAAAACAAAAGAGGATAAAAGATTGTGTTACCTGAACCACAGGTTATTTGGTCCTATTTAACTGCTTTGGCTCATATTTCATTAAAACACTCCCTGCACAAATAGTAGGTTATCAGGATAAGGGAAAGGAAGTGAGGGATGGGGGTGGAATTATTAATTAAAATGTCTTATGAAATGGGCTCCCAATCTCAAATTCCATTAGAATTATAAAAACTCATTAGTCAGAGAGCAAATCCGAAATGAATAAAACAAGAACTCATATTTACAAAAGTGGATTTGACTGTTTCAGTCTCAGTCTCAAATGAATCAACTTGGAATATGGTGCAATATTTAACATTAGCAAAACTGAAGATCCAAATATTTAATTATAAAATACCTAGTTAAGCTCGATATGAAAGTTTTTTATATCCTTATTTGCACACACTCTTTGCATACGTTAAAAAGTCATCCTAAATTACTCCTTTCCATAGAAAACTCTAGCTTTACACTTCCTTTTCCAGTGTTTAGTACAAATTCAGACACATCCACTGTGAATCACTACTAGGGATTTATCGCCATAGTAACTAATCTCGTCTATTGTCCACGCAACTTAAGAAAATTGCTGGATGTCTTAAAGCGATGTTGCAATGGATTTGTATTAAGTACGTGTCATGAACAAAATGAAAAATTTAGCCTATACATTTTTTTACTGTAATCATTCAGCATATACAAGAAGCTGTCTGATTCTTTGGAGTTGATTCCAGAAAGGTGATTTGCTGTATATGTGGGAGGGAGCCAACAGTACATCAGTGTGAAATTTTTAAAAGAACCGTATATCTATGACAGGTCAAAACTTCAGAGGGCAGAAAAGACATGTATGCTTTGAAGCAGGAGTGTCAAACTCAAGGCCAGTGGGCTGGATCCAGCCCATGGGGTGCTTAGATCTGGCTCAAGGGGCTGCTCTGGGAACAATGAAGGACTGGCCTGCGGTGCCTCAAGACAGCAAAAATGGAGCTCAGGAGGGCCGTGTGTGGCCTGCCTGGGCTCCATTTTCAGCCACAGTGGCCTCCTGAAGCCCTCTGCCAGCTGAAGTGAAGCTCGGGGGTGCCGTGCGCAGCTGCATTTTCGCTGGCAGACCATCGTGGCTGAAAACGGAGACCATCGCGGCTGAAAACGGAAACCATCACGGCTGAAAACAGGGCCTTGACAAATGACATCGAGCCATGCCCCCTGGTCATACCGCCCTCCCGGCCACACCCTAGCCCTCTGAAGGTCAAATACAACCCTCCATGAAATGAGTTTGACAAAAAGGTCTTCATTCTTTAGCAGCTATTCTATCTTTATACTACAAGCAAATGATGTCTCCCTAATAATAGGGTAACTCATGCACAGGTACCTGAGTCACCAGATGGTCTTTCAACTACATGAGTATCCCCAAATACAGGTTATTTATATATAGGTCAATCTTATCATTGGTATCTTTCTTGAATTCCATACAATGTAATAATTGGCGACAAATCAGTTAGGAGCAAAATAAGGAAAGATAATACCAACCCCTCTTTGGAAGAAGGGTCTTGAGGCCTCTAGCATCAAGTCCAAATAATTAACATGTCTAACTCTTTAGTCCAAGAGTAGACTCAAATAATAAAGGTGTAATATTCATAGCAAAATAAGGAAGGTAGAAAAATAGTATGAACAGCAGTATTTGGTACAGAAATCTATCGTTCCTCACAAATGGAGAGATGCATAACTTTTAGGGCGGATGTCAGCAACCTACAGCTCTGGAGCCACATGCAGCTCTTTGGGCCCTCTGCTGTGGCTCCCTGTTGGGTGATCCTACCACTGTTGGCTCCACCCCTCGCCTCCCAGTCACTCCTCTCCTGGCCTGAGAAAACAGAAAGAAAAACAGAAATGAGAGGGAAGGAGGGAGGGAGAGAGAGACACATTTCCCATAAAAAACACCTGGAGCCACAAAACCTGGGTAGGCATGGGACGGGGAGGTCTCATGTGACTGGGTGGAAGTGATGTTGAGTTGGCCATGCCAACCCAGGTTTTGTGGCTCCCAATGTTTTCTTTTCTGTGGGAAACGGGTCCAAATGGCTCTTTGAGTGTTTAAGATTGTAGACCCCTTTTTTAGGGGAAGAGAATGAAGAACATGATCAGTGGAAAGCAATATTCTCTGTTTCATCCATGTTCGGTTTTAGAAGGTGGGCGCACATCCACTCTTGATATCCTGTTCAGGCAAGTGGAAAGAGAGATCCACATGGCATCATCCAGACATGAGTAAATTTGAATGGGGTCAAACTACATGGGGCAATCAAACCCAGAATACAAAATCAAAGTTATTAAAGGAAAAGTATACAAAGAGAATAATAATGAGGCCCAACAAGGAGACTTGAGGAATGCCTATTGACAAGAAGAAAGATTAAGAAACAAGGCCATTCAGTGAAACTAGAACATTGTGTGATATAAATAAGGTTCAAACCATTTAAACGCTGTACTTGTAACACTAAGGCAACTCAAATATGCTTGTAACATTTGGGAGACCAAGATGGCAAAAGCTGCAGATAGAGTTAACCACAATTACACTGATGATAGGAAATTTGTCTTGGCCGCCGTAAGTCACTAACAACTCAAACCTGATGCAGACGCTATAGCAGGGGTGCCAAAATGGTGGCCCATGGGCCGGATGCATCACACACAGGACACACTCACCCCAGCTCCACAAATGGGGAAAATATTGCAAAACATCATATGATGGCAATGTGACATGGTGAGTTTGACACCCATGCTCTATAGGTTATCTGACACGAAAACCCAAATGGAACGGATTTATTAGAATATATATTGAAAGATGAAATGAGAATTGAAAAGGAATTATTCTTTCAAGGACTTTAAATAAAAATGAAAGGAGAGACACATGATACATATTAAGGCAAACAAATTGATCAAATGAAGACTTCATTTTTAATGAAGATCACACATAAACATGTTTTCTGGAGTCAATCCCCTTCTCAGAATAGAAAGAAAACAGTTTACTGGCCTCAGACCAAAAAAGAAGGAAAAGAAGGGAGGCAGGATAAATGAAGGAAAGAGTGAAAAGGATCAGAATGAAGGACAGTGTTAGAGAGCCCAGTGATCACTTTGGCCAGCCTCTCTTCCATAAATGGGGGGAAAAAAGAATAATTCTGATAAAGGCTATCTAGAATTAGTATATTGTTAGAACTGAGCTTTGATACCAAAGAAATACAAAATAATTATTAAAATCAGCAGGCTTCAGCAAACAAGAACAGTTAGTAAAGGTGAAGATAGAAATGATGGAAAAGGAGTGAATGTCTTCGTGGGAGATTTTGCTTATTAAATTTTCCCTACTCCAATCAAAATATGCAGAGAGGTTGAGATGTGGAAAGATTTGGATAGAGATAAATGCAATGGATCAAAAGAAATAAGACACATATAAAACCTCCACATGGTTGAAAGCCATACTCTTCATTCCCAACATATCAATATTTAATGTTGCAGATATTCTCCAACTTTGCCTCCAAGCAATCTTATTTAATTTCTCACCAGACTTTCTAAAGCTTATTCCAATATGGCTGGCCATCCTCCTGCTTTATAGTCCATGGAAACTCCACAATAAAACCTTCTCTATCCTGATGCCCTCCAGATGTGTTGGAAAGCACAGCCTTAGATCATCCTGGGTGGGAACCATGAAAATTGTAGTCCAACACATCTGGAATCCGTCAAATTGGGGAAAGTTGTTTTAAAGTCATAAAATGTTGTTGCTACTAGATTTTGTGATCCTTTCAATACGTGGCTGGGGAAAGGGAGAGAAAAGGGTCCCCATAAGACCTCAGACATCCTTGGTGGTTGGGCTACAACAACAGTACTGCGAACTTGGCAACTGAAGATTAAATCTGTTTTAACATGCAGATTAAGTTCGGTAACTATTGATTTTGAGTAACAAAACACAGAAAAGCAAAGCTGTTTCTGAGCTCTACTTGTTGGTGATTGAAAGACACTGCAGTCCAACGCAAGTGGAAAACATCATATTGTGAAAGGTTGAACAGGGGTATCCAGGGAAAAGTTGGCTTGAAGTTAGAAAAGCTGCAAATGTAGAAGCTTTCAGCTATTAAATGTTCCAATTCTTAAGATTTTGGGCCTGGCATAGTCCGATATTATAGAGCCAAGCAATTATTATTTCTTATTGGATGTAAGAATCTAACTTCCAAGTTTAACCATCTGAGGTACTCATCTTCCAAGGAAGAAATGGTGAACTGAAGCCATCTCTACTTCAGAACCAACAACTGCAGTGGTATTGAAGAGCTGGTAAACAGACTGGCCCTTCATAATTCCTGTCTAGATAAGGAGATGATTTGAGATTGCACACAAGTGCTCCACACAGTTACTCCTCACAAGAAGACTACAAGACAGTGGTAAGAAGTCATTTCTTTATATATTTCTTTTTTTTTACTATGTTCTTTTCTATTTTTCTTTCTATTTTGTCTTATCTGCACTTTCTGTTTTTTTTTTCTTTTTATATCACAGAAGAGCTTTTTCTAGAGCACATTTTGAACTACTAGGCCTCATGGGAGTTTTCTTGGAGTTCCATTTGAAGAAAGACTTAATTGGTGGAGCACCAGTTGTTGAAGATATGACTCTAAACTGTACTCTGAAGAAGGAGCTGCTTATTTAGATTCTTACTTAAAAGCTAAAAAATAATAATAATGGAGCACCCAGGAAAAACTGTCTTACTCTTTGCAAGGAGTGAAGTAGCTGATCACTACTAACACCACACCTTTATTTGAAAGAGGATGGAATATTTAAATTGGATGGATGTTAAATGAAGACATGATGACTTATTATGGATGTGTCCTTCTGTTTTATTGGTATCCACTTGTATATTTGTATTAGTTTTATAGTTTTGATATGGCTAAATGATTTATTGATAAATCAATAAAGATTCTATTCTGTTCTGTCCTATCCTATCCTGTATTCTTTCTGCATTCTATTTTATTCTATTCTGTATTTTTTTCTGCATTCTATTCTATATTTTTTCTGCATTCTATCCTATCCTATCCTATCCTATCCTATCCTATCCTATCCTATCCTATCCTATCCTATCCTATCCTATCCTATCCTATCCTATCCAGAGTGAATCAGCTATACAAATCAACATATGGCTGTTTGTGTGTTTTTATTCTTAAACAGAATGAACTCTCCTTACCTTATTATTTTTAAACAGTATACATTCCACGTTAGATTATACATTATTGGTACAATATTTAATTTTCTGTTTTAGTTTTAATTAAAAAATAAAGCTCATTTAAGCCTTTCACCCGGCTGCCTAAAGAGCAGATTTAAAGTTGCATCATAAAATGTTTAAAGCAAATACACAGAAAGAGTTGCCAGAAGCCAAAGATCAAACGTCTGAGCAATGCAATCACTGTGACCAAGCCAAGTGAGAGGAAAAGCAAGCCAAAGAAAAAGCAGACAGAATTATGACTGCTTTTCTTCTTCGTGGATCCCATGAGTCGGTTTAGGAAAGGTTTACTCAATTTGCTTCACTTACTTGCCAAAGTTTAGAAGGTCTTATTTTCTGCTCATCCCCACAATAGAAAAATCCAGGAACAAAATCTCAAACAAGGCCATTGGCTCACTGGCTCACTGATATAGCTAGGTTATGAATACAACAATGTTCCAAAGTTCTGTAGCATTGCTACAGAAATGCACCCTTCCCGGGTCCCAACTACAATGTGAAAAAGAAGGAATATCAGCCAGTAAGTAAGCGGAGTTGATTCTGCAGAATATAGTCCTAGATCTAAGAAAGTTTTCCAAATGTGTAGCATTATAAATTCCAACCAAAGTTTTGCTTTCTACTGGAAGCTTCTTGAAAGCCAATGACTTGATACATAGCATTTGTGTTATGCGCTCCTGCAACGTGTACTAGAATAGAATAACAGAGTTGGAAGGGACCTTGGTGGTCTTCTAGTTCAACCCCCTGCTTAGACAGGAAACCCTATGTGATTTCAGACAAATCGTTATCCAATCTCTTCTTAAAAACTTCCAGTGTTGGAGCATTTACAGCTTCTGGAGGTAAGTTGTTCCACTGGTTATTTGCTCTGTCAGGAAATTTCTCCTAATTTCTAGGTTGCTTCTCTTATTGATTGGTTTCCATCCATTGTTTCTTGTCCTGCCCTCAGGTGCTTTGGAGAATAGCTTGACCCCCTCTTCTTTGTGGCAACCCGAGGTATCGGAACATTGCTATTGTGTCACCCCAATCCCCCTTTTTATTAGACTAGACATACCCAATTCCAGCAATCGTTCTTTATATGTTTTCACCTCCAATCCCCTTTGTTGCTCTTCTCTGCACTCTTTCTAGAGTGGTGACCAAAACTTGATGCAGTATTCCAAGGGTGGCCTTACCTAATTTCAAATTGCATTGTGACTCAACTGCAGCTTCCAAGCCATCTTCGAAAGCATCTCTGTGCAGAAGATAGCCCATCTGCCTATAACAATGCTGATGTTGAAAGAAGAAGGGCAATAAGCAATAATACCCCTCTCAAATCTCCTCATATTCTAATATTTGTCATGCCATTGCTTTTTTAGGAAACCAGCATGAATAATTACTGTAAATCCACACAACTCTAAAGATATGTGGACTTCAATTCCCAGAATTTCCCAGTCAGACAGTTCAGGTACATACATCCTATGATTTCGAAGGTCAAGAAACATTGGCCTAATATATAGTCACACAAAGAAAGTAGAGGATTTTCAAACTAGGAAGTGAGGGGATTGCCTCTTGGGCAAGCATGTAGTGGCTAAACACTTTCTCTGGGGATGGAGAAGAGAGTATATTACATTTTCTTTTCATACCATAGTTTTGCTCTGGGATGGGACACAATAATGAGGCCCTACCTGTACAACATTGCAAGAATGATGACCTGGTGATACTGTTTTCCCTTAAAGCCTGGTATATTCACAGATTAAAATGGAAACATGACAATGGCAATCATTAAGTAGAAGAATTTGGTTCATCCATCTTGATTATTCCTCTCTGCAAACCCCTAATGCTTCCAGGCCATTTATACATCTTTCCCAGCTGACTCCAAAGCCACACTAAAATACATAAAAGGCATCATTTAAAAAATTTTCATCTAACTGGATGATTTCTATTCCATCTTAAGCCAGTATATGCAGAGCTCCCTCTTCCCACATTCTGCCATCAAAAGGCAGGCTAGACTGAAAGCCAGTGTCATCCAATGGGAACTAGGACAAAAAGATAATGAATAACCACTCCCTTCATTCCCACTGGCTTTCCATTGCATTTTCCCCCCATCAATCTAACATAAATTCTCCCCAATAGCATTCAGAGAACAGACTGATAATACATCACTTTATATGAGATACGTATTATGGATTGGAAAGGAAAAAGAGAGGTAAAGGAAGGTATTGGCTCCCCGCAGACTTAATTTGGCAAAATGCATTTTAAAAGCACCTAATTATATGGACCTACTTACTCACCAAAAAAATTAAGGGAAGCAGACAGATATTTAAGTTCTATGGGTTCCATGGATCAGAAACAACAAAATGTTATTAATAAGATATGAATCCCCAACAGTGTTTTTATTAAGTTAGTATTCAGATTTTGAGCTAACTCATATAAATGGAAGTAGGATAGGAAAGGGTTTTGACTGTTGCAAATAAGAGTTTTAATTGTTGGTGGGATTTTAGCTTTCTCATTATTTGATTGATTCATTTGTATCCTGCCTTTATTAGTTTTACAAATAAACTAAAGGTGACGAATGTATCCAACATTCCTTCTTCCTCTTATTTGCCCCACAACAACAACCCTGTGAGGTGAGTTGGGCTGAGAGTGAGTGACTGGTCCAAAGCAAGCCAGCTGCCTTTCATGGCTAAGGCAGGCCTTGAAAGCATGGTCTCCTGTTTTCTAACCTAGTACCTTATCCACTGGACCAGAGTTCCCCAATCTTTCTGGATTGGTGGCAGGAGGGGCAAGGGAGAGCCTTTATATGTGCATGTGCATGTGCATGTGCGGATGGGGCCGTGAGCATACACGTGACGCAGATGGGGTGGTGACCGTAGCACCTACATGGCGACAGTAGCATCCATGACGACAGTAGAGCCTGAGCAACACTTGTGGTGGCAGTAGCCCCGGCATGGTGCTCATGTCAATGGTGCCCATGTGGAGATGGTGGCCTCCGTGCAGTGCTTGTGGTGATGCTAGCAAGAGGAGGGGGTGCATGCATATGTATGCTGGCCAGCCAGTCATGGGGCCCAGTGGCCAACAGACTATGGATTGTAGTGGGCCGTGGCCCACAGGTTGGAGACCCCTGCACTAGGCCAAACTGACTGCCGTTATTTTAATTCTCATTATTATATTCTCAGGATTAGAACATTCTCTTTTTTGAGGAAATTAAGTTAGAAAAAAAGCAGAATGCCACTGTAAAATTTCATTCTCTTAAAATGGAAGACCAAGAAAAAAATATATCATTATATCCATCGTGATGTGTCATCACCAATGTTTCTTCAGAGCATTTGTTTCTTGGCTGCTGTGTTAAAATTAATAACCACAAGTGGTTTTGGAACTAGGAATAGGTGGCTAAGGAACTGCAATGGTAGGAAATGGTCATATACAATGGATGTTTCATTGTTTTAAAAGCAAATGAATAACTAACTGCTTACTGGGCACTCTCCCAATGTTTCCTGAACTTTCTCACACATGGTGTTCTACAATATAATCCCAAGAAAATTAAATTTGCAATGAAATGTAACTATAATTCAGGAGTTTATTTTTCTTTCTTTCAGCATAGAACTTTTTTATTTGGGTAAACATATAATACCACAGCACTTTCCATTTCAAATAAACTTTTAACATATAAGTAAGAAAAGTATTGGCAACATACCTGAAAAAGAACATAAACAAGGCAGCTGTTACACAGAATAAAAGGACCTATAAAAAGGGAAAAAGAACATTATTTAAACAGCTAATCCCAATAAGTACTTCCAAACCAAGATCAGATTTCAGGAAGTTTTAAATAATTCAGAGATCTCATTAGGCACATTATAAAAAGGGAACTCTACAGTGAAAAGTGTCAATAACAAAGTTAATGAAAAATAGGGGGGAGGTGTCACATATCTTAGCCACATTTTTGAGGGTGGCAAAGCAGCCACTGGGTTAGTCAATATGATTCTGTTTAAGCATTGCCTATTATGAGTTTAGATACATTTTGTTGTTTTATGTGTGTAAGCCATCTAGAAATATGTGATTGGCTGAAAAAAGGAAAAACCAATTAATGAAGCAGAAATGTATATAAAAGACAAGATTGTGAATGATCACCTATATACGCTTATCAAAAATAGAATGGAGAATTCTATCATAAAGCAATACAATGTGCAATAAATACAAATTAAACCAAAAAAGTCTTATAACAGAATAGAACAGAGTTGGAAGAGACTTCAGAGGTCTTCTAGTACAATCCCCTGCTCAGGCAACAAAACTCTATACCATTTCAGACAAAATCCAATCTCTCCTTAAAAACTTTGATATCAGAACACTGTGACCATGTCACCTCTAGTCCTTCTTTGCATCAAACTAGACATACCCAATTCCAGCAATCATTTTTATATGTATTTGCCTCCAATTCACTAATCATCATCAGAAGGCAAGGTGGCACAACGGTTAGAGTGCAGTCCGTCAGGCTACTTCTGCTGCCTGTCGGCTGCCTATAACTTGGCAGTTCAACTCTAACCAGGCTCAAGGCTGACTCAGCCTTCGATCCTTCCAAGGTGGGTAAAATGAGGACCCAGATTGTTGGGGGCAAGAGGCTGATTCTGTAAGCTGTTTAGAATGGACTGTAAAGCAGTATATAAGTCTAAGTGCTATTACTAACTTTGTTGCACTTCTCTGCACTCTTTCCAGAGTTTCAACATCTTTTTTATATTGTGGAGACCAAAACTGGATTCAATACTATCATTCCAGACACTCTTCTAAAGGCCCGGTCCCACTGCACTTACAGATGCAAAGAGGATGTAAAACATTAAAAAAAGGTTGCCATCGGTTGGAAAACGCTATGCATCCTTTGTGTACTCATTGCATACATATTTCATACGCTCTATCCGTCGAACATCCGTCCACTGTGATTTCATCCGCGCAAAAGGTTTTGAGCTGCACAAAACTTTGTGAACGGATGAACTTTCCGCTGCGTACGATGCACATCCGCGACATATATGGGCAATAAAATGTTCTATGTCTGTTATCAGCCGTTAAACATCCACTGTATCCTCTCTGCATCCTTTGGCCATCCCTTCAACTCACATCCGCTGCAGCTGAAAACGGAAAGAGGGAGCAAACAAAAGATACACGGACCGTCTACACGACGTTAGTAGCATGGAAATAGAAAGGATGTAAGCGGATGCATCTCGTATAAAAGGATTCAAAACAGACAAAACGTTTGTATCTGGGATGTATCTCGTATATTTAGAATTTCTGGAGTATGACTAGAGTATGTAGAAGGACACCTAGCGGACAACCGATATTTTCTATAAAAAGGGGGAGAAAATCATCTGGATCTCAGTATGAGTCCAGCAGCCATGGGGTACAGATCTCTTCACCCTTGGTCTTGGTCTTCAACATCATCAATTGTTCTCCACCATGGATGATGAAACAGTCCATATGTAAGCTGCGCTCATTCATCACCAGAACCAAAACCTGTTCAGACTGTTTCAAGTTTTATACAGAAGGAGAAGAAGGAGACATCCAAGAACTGTGTGGGTCCGAGGATGGATCGTGAGAAGAATGGAGTTTGGACTGTATGACCAGTTGATGGTGGAGCTGAGGAATGAAGACCCTTGTGCATTCCATCACTTCATGAGGATGCCACCAGCCATGTTTGACGAACTTGTAGAGCGTCTGAGACCCAGGTTGATCAAGCCTAGCACCAACTTCTGTCCCAACCTGGACCCTGGACTGAAGATGGCACTGACTCTGCGGCACCTGGCCTCTGGAACCACATACAGAAACATGCAGTATGCGTGGAGGGTGCCACACAACAGCATCAGCAAAGTGGTCAGAGAAGTGGTACAGGCCATCATTGAAGAGTACGTGGAGGAGCTCCTCAAGTGCTCCACCACTGAACAAGGCTGGAGAAAACTTGCAGAAGAGTGGTATCAGAGGTGGAACTTTCCCCACACCGTTGGAGCCATAGATGGGAAGCACGTGGCCTGCAAAGCTCCACCCAACTCAGGGTCCACTTATTACAACTACAAGGGCTTCTTCAGTTTCATCCTCTTTGCCATGGTTGATGCTGACTACAAGTTCATCTACATCGATGCTTCAGGCAACGGGTCAGCTTCAGATGGCCAGGTATACAACGCAAGTGACCTCAAGGTTGGGCTGGAACGCAACCTCATCATGGGTTTACCGATCCAGACCCCCGACCAATGACACGCAAGATGTGCCCTACTTCATTGTTGGTGATGACACCTTCTCCCTCAGAACCTACCTCATGAAGCCGTACACTTCAAAATACCTCACCTGTGAAGAGAGGATCTTCAACTACAGGCTGTCCAGGGCAAGGCAGGTGGTGGAGAATGCCTTTGGCATCCTGGCCAACAGGTTCCACATACTTCTCACCACCATGCAGCATGACCCAGAGACTGTGAGGAGCATCGTGGAAGCTTGCTGCATCCTGCACAATCTCATGCGCACCCACTACCCAGTGTTGCAGAACAGAGGTGTCGACCGTCAACAAGGGAACGGGGACATGGAGCCTGGTGAATGGAGGCAAGGACGTAACCTGATAGACACTGTGGATGTACAAGGCCCCAACAGAGCTTCACGTGAAGGGAAGAAGCAGCGGAACCTACTGAGACACTGGTGCAACTCCCCAGCTGGAGCAGTGGAGTGACAAGACAGGATGATAGATGATTAATAGATGCTTCCTTGAGACTGTTGCACAAACACTGATGAGATTGTGCCATGTATGTTGAGAGGTCCTACAATGAATAGGGCATTAATAAAGAGCTTTGTTTATTTTAAAATGTGTTGATCAATGAATAAATTGTTATTGATAAAAAAGATCCATATGTGTGGCAGCTGGGATGGTGGACCATACAGTCCCACTATGCTTGCACTGGAGGTTTATCTATCCCACAACTATTTTTATCTATCCCAGAAGCATGCAAAGGCTTCATCATTTTTTCAAAGTTTTCACCAACACTTTATTAAGTAAAAAAAATGAACCAAGTGTCTTAGGCAAAGATAACTTTTTTTAACGTTCTTAGGTAAACTTTATGACTTTATTAAATTAGCAAAATGAACCAAGTAAAGTGTCTTAAGTGTCTTAAGCAAAGATAACCTTAATTAATTTTCTTAGGTAAACTTTATGACTTTATTAAAAAAGCAAAATGAACCAAGTAAAGTGTCTTATGCAAAGATAAAGTGAACAAGCAACAATTCAGCCTCTGACACTATTCTCAGTCACTCTGAGTCATGTCCATGGTCTCAGTTGTTAAGCGGGCAGGGACTGTGGAGGTGGCTGTGGCTTGAGTGTTGGTTTGAGGCACCATTTGGGGTGCTTGGCCCCGAGGGAACAACAGGTGGTGGTGTGTTCAGGAAGCTATCCAAGAGCTGACTCAGTCCCATGAGGTTGAGAGGCCCTTCATCAAGGACTTGAGATGTCAGGCCCAATACTGATGACAGATTGTCTGTTGACGGGCTTGGCTGTGGGGTGGAGGAAGGAGTGTAGTGGGGCTGTCTGGTCTGCAGCTGGGTGAGGAGTGGCGTCTGTGGCGTCCGATGAACCTGGGCCTGGACTGGGAAGTTCTGCTTCTGCTGTGGGAAGTCCTTGGTAAGTGAGGGGCTGTTGAAAGCCATGGAAAGGCTGTGACATCGCCTGGGGTGGAGGAGTAGACCTGGACTGGGTAGAAGCAGCTTCAGCTGGGCCTTGAGGGTTGTGCAGAATGTGCTGTGATCTTCTGCTTCATCACCTGGTACTGGGCCTTGGGCAGGTCCCTCAGGGTCTGGCTCACGTAGGTGATGAAGGGCTTCCGGTCCGAGGATGGTATGTCACTGTGGACCAGCTGAGAGAGAAGTTCTGTGCTGGTCTTCATTGTGTCCCTGATCTCCAACAGCACACTGTCGTCCTGGCCCTCCAGTCTGTCTCTCTGCCTGCATCCTCTGGAGCTGGGGGTGGGGGTGGGTTGGCCTCTGGTGGCTGCTGATTCTTCCTCCATTTGTGACAGCTGGGCGTCATCCTCCATGGGATCCTCCAAGTCTGCCAGCATGGGGAGTGCAGCTGTCGGGGGGGTCTCTGCCGTGGGGCCCTCTGAAGACACCTGCCTGGACAGGGTAGCTGGCTCCTGGCTGGAAGAGGACTGGCTGTCTGTGGGCTGTCTGAGGGAAAGGGGTCTCAGAGGGGCTGCTCCTTGGTGGCGGATCTCACCCTCCAGGAAACTGCACTTGGCCATGACGTACATCTCCCGGTCAGTGAGCTTGACAGCGGCCTGCCCGGATTTCTTGAGGTGTAGCTTGTCATACCAGGTGTGCATGTGTTTCCACCATCCTAGGAGTACATCTGCAGTGTACCCCAGGCTCTCTGCCTTGTCTCTCCAAGCTGCCTGCTTCTTCTTGGTGTCCTGATACAGTCTATGGCCCTTTCTCCAAAGGTACTCATTCTCCCTCAGCCATTCCATCACCTCATCCTCATGCTCCTCGGAAACGGTGTACTGTTTCCTCTCTCCCTTCTGCTTCCCTTGCCTCTTCCTCCCTCTGGCAGGGGCTTCAGCAGGGCCTTCAGGGGCTTGAACAGCAGGACCTTCAGCAGCAGGGCTGTGAGGGCCTTGGGGCTGGTCCACCACAGCAACAGCAGCAGTAGCAGCAGCTTCAGAGTCAGTGCCAGGGGGTGGGATGTTGGTTCTGGCCTTCTTGCCAGGGCTTGAACAAGTAGGCACGGGCTTCCTCTTCCTGCCTGACTGACGAACCATGGCGTTCCTGCTAGATGTATGTGGCAGTACGTCTTTCCCCTGTATACTGACTGCATGCATGCTGCATCCTTTTCTATCCGTGGAGCTGATGCAATTCATACTCCCCGCATGCTCAGTGAACGCTTTGCATCCAATATACATCTGCGCGACATCCCCTTTGTTTCCTATAGGCATCCGTGATGCATCCGCCCCTTCCGCTATGCGTCCACTTCAAAATTCTCCCCCGGAACCCCTTCAGATGTGTCATCTGCTTCCATCTGCTATTATCCACTAGGCTTCCTATGAACATCCGTTTAACATCCCCACTACATACTACCCACGTCCGTTCTTTTCCATTCTTTTCTGTTCTGTTTATGCAAATTTTTGCCACTTTTTGGAGCGGATGACAATGGATGGAGCCACCCACAAAATTTTGCTCATCCGCTGTGTCCTTTATGCATATGTTTTGCGTCCGTCAGCCAGTGGGACCGGGCCTTAAGTAAATTAAACCAAGCAGCGATACCTGAACATACTTGTAAGTGGATCATAAGCTTCCTAACAGACAGGAAGCAGGTGAAGCTAGGCAGAATCACAACTGATATCTGTACAATCAGCACAGGGACCCCACCAAGGCTGTGTGCTTTCTCCACTTCTCTTCTCCCTATATATCAATGATTGCATCTCAAATGATCCATCTGTTAAAATACTGAAGTTTGCTGATGACACAACAGTGATTGATCTAATTGAAGACAATGATGAATCTGCATATAGACAGGAGGTTATACAACTTGCTTCATGGTGTAACCGGAACAATCTGGAACTGAACATGATCAAAACTGAAGAAATGGTGGTAAACTTTAGAAGAAACTCTCCCATACTACCACCTTCTACAATACTAGACAACACAGTATCAACAGTAGAGACCTTCAATTGTCTAGGTTCTATTATATCACATGACCTAAAATGGACCCCCAACATCAAAAACATCATCAAAAAAGCACAACAAAGAATGTTCTTTCTGCACCAAAAGCTCAAACTGCCTAAGGAGCTGTTGATCCAGTTCTACAGAAGAATTATTGAGTCTGTCATCTGCACTTCTATAACTGTCTGGTTTTGTTCTGCAACCCAACAGGACAGACACAGACTTCAGAGGATAATTAGGATTGTAGAAAAAACAATTACTACTAACCTGCCTTCCATCGAGGACCTGTATACTGCATGAGTCAAAAAGAGGGCTGTGAAAATATTTACAGACCCCCTCACATCCCGGACAAAAAGTGTTTCAACACCTTCCCTCAAAATGATGCTATAGAGCACTGCACACAGAACAACTAGACACAAGAGCAGTTTTTTCCCAAATGCCATCACTCTGCTAAACAATAATTCCCTCAACACTGTTCAACTATTACAAAGTCTGCATTATTACTACTGTTAAACTTCTCATCATTACTTATCACCCATCCCCTCCCACTTGTGATTGTAGGACTGTAACATTGTCACTTGTATCCTTACGATTTATATTGACTGTTTCCTAGTATGATTTGATTGCTTACTGTACCCTATTATTATCATTAAGTGTTGTACGTTATGATTCTTGATCCTTAATGAATATCTTTTCTTTATGTACACTGAGAGCATTTACACCAAGCCAACTTCCTTATGTGTCCAATCACACTTGGCCAATAAAGTATTCTATTTTATATAGACCAAGTGTGGTCTTACCATAAGGCAGGATGTCAAACTCAAGGCCCATGGATCATATTTGGCTCACAGGTGCTTAGATCTGGCCTACGGGGTTGCCCTGGAAACAGTGAAGGATCGGCCTGCAGTACCTCTGCCAGCAAAAATGGAGCTTGGTGCAGGAGGATCCCCCTAGTCCCACCCAGGCCCCCAAAGATGCCCCAACACAAGCGACATTGAGCTGGCCATGCCCTCCCCCACCCCTCAAGGTCAAACACAACCCTGATGCGTCCCTCAATGAAATTGAACTTGACACCCCTACCATAAGGCATTATAAAATGGCAGATTTATAATTGTTTCTATTCTTTCTCCTATCCACCTGCATCCATTAATCTACTGCATTCGTGCTTGTATCTGGATTTACTGTAGATTAAGCAACAATTAGCAAGAGTCCACAGACGTGGCCAAATTGTGAGCACTCTCTGACTTGAGTTGCACATATAAACATTCCTTGCAACTCCCTTTACATTTCCATGTGTTTCCATTGCTACCCATTAGCACAAGCCCTTGCATAACTTCAGCAGAGGCACACTAACACACTTGTGTTTCAGCATGTCAGCTCAAGTTAATTATTTCATTTTATCTCAGCAGTGGGTGATGTTGGCAGCCGTTCAAATGGCTACAAGGTACTTTTTGATCATTAAAAGTCAACATGGGAGCATGTGATTAAAGAAAAACTGTGGGTTCACAGTAAGCTCTTTCACTTTTTTTGAAAGGCAAAAACTAACTTGTGCTAATTTTTAATTGCTGTTCTAAAACAAATGTGTTTGTAATTGTTAGTGCTACTTTGATAGTTCATAAAAAGAAAGATAACATTTTCAAAACTCTTTCTCGCTTTCTCCATCGTTGATAGGATTAACATTTTAAATTTAATATTTGATGTTTATCAACTCCGAAAAGCCTTTTTTTGCATTAGGTTGGCTGGAAAATTAGCTAAAAGTAAACGTTTCTCCTGTCCAGTGATATCTGATTTTAGGAGCCAATGCTCATCTCTGTTTCTTAGCTGAGGGAGCAAGCATTGTCCGAAAACATTTCTGTGGTCATGTGGCCAGCATTGCAATGCGTCACCAAAAATGCACCAAACTCTGTTACCTTCCAACTTAAGTGGTACCTATTCATCTACTTGCATTTGAATGCTTTCAAACATGAAGTCCAACAAATTATAAGAGTAACACAATACAGGCAGTCCTCGACTTACGATCACAATTGGGTCCAAAATTTATGATGCTCAATAAGACAAGTTGTTAGGTGAGTTTTGCCCCATTTTTACTATCTTTCTTGCCACGTTTGTTAATTGACGCACTGCAGTCACTAAGTTAGCAACATGGTTATTAAAGAGAATCTGGCTTCCACGTTGACTTTGTTTGTCAGAAGGTCACAAAATGTGATCCCATAACCCTGGGACACTGCAACTGTCATAAATATGAGTTAGTTGCCAAGCGACTGAATTTTGATCACGTGACTATGGGGGTGCTGCAGAGATCGTAAGTGTGAAAAACAGTCATCAGTCACTTTTTTCAGTGTCGTTGTTAAGTTTGAATGGTCACTAAACAAACTGTTGTAAATCAAGGACTACCTGTACCAAATATTATTTTCCTCTATGAGTTTTAATCATAGTTAATGTATCAGAGAAGCAATTTCTCACTGCGTTACTTAGATCAGAGTTCCCCAACCTTTTTGGTTTCATGGCCTGGCAGAATGGGAGTGGGGATGGTTTTGGCTGAGCGGTGAGCAAGTGTGTGCATGCAGCTCCATTTGTGCGAGCGGCGTGCATGCACACCCGCTGCTTACACAAATGGAGTGCACGCACTCACCCGCTGCTCACGGGAATTACCGTTTCCACGGCCTGGTTGCAAACACCTCATGGCCCACTGGTGGGCCACAACCCAGAGGTTGGGGCCCCCCGACTTAGACCTTTTTAAGTGTTGAAAAAATTGTGTGGACAAAAACATTATCTGGACTCTATAAAATTCTATTGTAGAACCAGATTAATTACATGTTAGAATTCCTATCTGAAAATATCTTTAAAAATATAGGAACCTGACAGATTAAGCCTATAGCCGTCCATCTTATCCAATACACTGTACTGCACTATAACTAGACAAACATATCTGAAATATTTTTAACAGGGGCAAAAAGGTCATCAGATCCTTTCAAAAGTGTGTTTTTCTTACTATCCCTAATCAAGTGTTAATTAATTTCACTGAATGACTCCCATGTTCTGGTATTATGAGAGAAGGTAAGGGGAAAAAATCTATTTCCTCCACATTGTCCTGTTATTTCCTGTTGCCTTTATTTCTGCAAGCAGTCTCTTCCTCTATTACTTTTAAACAAGCCCCTTAACTTCTAAATATATTCAGCACATGTGATTTAAAAATATTTCTGTTTTTTGTTTGTTTTTTGAGTTACACTGTATTTCTTGGGAAAAATAATGAAAAAAATCATTATTCACATTTAGAAAAAGAACACCACCATAAATGTTCCAGAGGCAAAGGGATAGTTTTAAGACTGCAGAGTATGAAGAGGTAGTAAATAGGGATAATCATATAGTTGCATTAAATGATGGGGACAACTGGAAAGCTTTCCTCCAGAGACTGGAAAAATAGAAGAGAAATCTGACTTATACTGAGCCACATACTATGTTAGAAATCAGGCTTTATAGATTTCTCTACAAAGTTAAATCTTAACCCTCTTGGATTATACATGGCAATCTGAAAGAATACGAAGACATAACTGGACTCAACAAGTGTGTTCCAATTTAGAACTTAGGAATCTTTTTCCTTGTCTTTAATTTATACTCTGTTATTATGTAACAGAATTGTGTAAAAAAGACAAACGTGTAATTAGTAAAATGCATCAACTTGAAATTTGAAACTTGAGAAAACATGCAAAATAATATCTGATAAAGTAGATATGTCCTTTCGCTTTCTTCTCTAAAAAAAAATCTGAAATCTGCAGAAAAATCTGTATTTGTTTGATTATCCAGAATGCTCTTCCAGGGAATGTGCCAACTACATTAGATTTTATCAGCATACATAATGTTTCAGTTGGCTTCCGCTAAGACAACATCCTCTTATAGCTAGCTGTTCCCAGAAAAAATAGATTTTAGTAAGTAATCTTAATCTGAGCTCTCCATGGTCCTGTTTTTAATCTACCTTCAAAGTAATGTAACTTTTCACTGTGTCTTCCTTTATTGTTACCTATGTGATGTAAGTCATTGGGAGGTGGATGATATACAAATTTAATAAACAGTACTAACAGCAACAATAGCAACAACAAAAACTAGAATTAGAAGCATCCCTCAAATGTCCACTGAGCAGGAAAGACAGGACTGCACAAAGAGAGTATGTCAAGAACACTATTGTGAACCTATAAATAAAGCAGAAGAAATTGACCTGGAAGTGCTCTAATCCACAGCTGACCAATAAGGTTTGGTCTATTTTCAGATAAATAACAGTAAGTGAACAAAAACTTGTAAATGCCATTCAGAATCCTGACTCTTCCAAACTAATTTGGATCATTTCCTGTAACTGAGCTAACTTCCCTCGCAAAATATTTTCCTCATCCAGGATTTCTCAACTTTGGGCTCACTTTTTGGAGGTTTGGTGGAAGGCTGAATATGCTGCTATCAGGGGGGGTTGGGGGGGGAATGGCTCAGTGGTCAAAGATGATGAGCTCGTCCGCTGGAAAGCTGACAGCTTGGGTTCGAGACCCGAGCGCCACACGATGGGGTAAACTCCTGTTACTTGCTCTAGCTCCTATCCACCTAAGCAGTTCCAAAGCATGCAAATGCGAGTAGATAAATAGGTACCATTTGGGTGGGAAGATAACAGTGTTCCATGCACTTTTGGTGTATAGTCATGCTGGCCACTTGACCATGGAAATTGTCTTTGGACTACCCTGGCTCCCTCAGCTAAGAAACAGAGGCACTACCCTCTAGACAACAATGAACAGAGGAAACCTTTCCTGATTGTGAGAACAATTAACCAGAGGAACGGTTTGCCTTCAGAAGTTGTGGGTGCTCCATCACTGGAAGCCTTTAGGAAGAGATGGGACAGCCATTTGACTGAAATGGTATAAGGTCTCTTGCTTAAGCAGGGGTTAGCAATCACACTTAGACTTATATACCGCTTCACAGTACTTTACAGCCCTCTCTAAGCGGTTTAAAGAGTCAGCATATTGCTCCCCAACAATCTGGGTCCTCATTTTACCAACCTCTGAAGGATGGAAGGTTTAATCAATCTTGAGCCAGTGAGATCCGAACTGCCAAACTGCTGGCAGCAGAAGTAGCTTGCAGTACTACATTCTAACCACTGAGACATCATGGGTTGGACTAGAAGACCACCAAGGTCCCTTCCAACTCTGTAATTCTGTTCTGTTATATCTTTTTACTGCTATCAAACTGAAATCCCTTATTTTCTGTAGGATTAGCAACACCCAATACACAACGCACACTTGCCGCACAATAGCAAGGATATAAAGTCTTATTACATGGTGGGAAAGTTACAGTTCTGCTTCCATCTGATCCCTTAAGAATAAACGCCCTGAAACTTTAAACAAAACTAATGTAAAGATGCTCAGACTCTGATTATTTACATACACAGAATCCCTCAGTAAAATGCCCAAATATAAACATACAGATAGGATTCAGTTAACCTTAACAATGAAGAAGCCGAGTAATCATGAAGCAATGCGAAATGCATTCTAAAAACAAACATGTCTTGATAACAACGGAGTGGAAGTTTGTTTTGGGACTCACATCCAACTTCTCCTAGTACCTGATCAATCAAGCATCACTGGAAGAGATTTCTACACTACAGGAGCCATTTGTCTGATCCAGCAGAACACTCCTTAAAAGCTTAAATTTTATGTTTTATATCACATACAATAGTAACTGTGTATTCACCAGTCACCAAAGCTGTCAATGACCCAATGGTCTGCTGGAATTTTACTTCATTTTTCCCCCTTGCCATGACCCATTTATAATTGATTGATGTCAGAAACCTAATAAAATGGAGTTCTTCAACAGAACTCCTTGAGATCTTCCAGCTGTATAAACAGCTTTATGCAACAGAAAGAATGGAAGAATTTTGAACTGTTGGTGCCCATTTTTAAGTTATTTTTATGGTTAGCTTTTTCTAGGTAGTTTTACTAGATGTTCCTTAAGCAAGCAGAAGCTCTTGTACTGTATGATTCATAGGTAAGCAAGCTTATTCATGTAAAAGAAGAATGAGAGTGGAAGCAGAAGAAAAAATTTGTGAAAATTGATGAAAACTTTTAACTTTATTTTAGAGCAGGGGTCCCCAAACTTGGCAACGTTAAGACTTCTGGACTTCAACTTCTAGAATTCTCCAGCCAGCTATGCTGGATGGAGAATTCTAGGAGTTGAAGTCCAGAAGTCTTAACGTTGCCAAGTTTGGAGACCTGTTTTAGAGGTTCAGTATATTAAAAAGATAAGCCATCCACAAGATAAAAATAATAAAGACTGAAAAAACATAGATACTGCAATAAATATGTCAGATGCCAGGAACTTCTTTAGAAATCATAAATAAAAGAGATGAAACATGTAAAATATGTAAAAACAGCTTTATTTTAAAATGTCACAGTAAATTTGATCGCAAAGATCGTACTGACCATTCTTCATAATATGAATAAAAACCCAATTCACAGACTTAAGAGTGAACCCAATCTAGGATTTTAATACTGCAGTGATAATATTTTTAACAATGCAACACTATTTAACTATACCCCAAGCATCTTAAGCCCAACATTCATAATTTGATAAATTCTAAAATTTAATATTAACTTTTTCAAATTTTATCTTCCCAAAATCATATTAAAGAACATCAGACCAAAATAAGACAATTCATGTGTTGAGTCCTGTCAATTATGTTATACTTCAACACACAAAGGTTTAACCCCAACGCTTCTTAAATATCCCCCAAAGTATTCAACAGGAAAAATATTTTTTTGTGGATTAATCTCACTTCAAAGTATGTCTGATACAACAGCCAATATGGATAAATGTTATGTATTATGACCCTAGCCAATCAAAGAGTAACATATTTTGAAACACAACACTTGAGTTATTAAAACAATACATTAAAAGTTCTTGTAAATCACAAATAAATTGATACATCTCTGCTATCTCAATAAATAAATCATAGGTTTTAGAGCTCCAAAACACTTTCCGGTATAATAGGTAATTTAGGATCTTCAGAAGGTTCAATTCAGAAATGTTTAATTGAATAAGCTACTATTCATCAGATTTTGACTACACATTCTTCTTGCATTCTTCTTCGTTCACAAAAGCATTTACTTCTAAATTGGGAATATTCCAAAGTGTTGATTTTTTTATATGAACAGAGATCAACTTCATATTTCCATTCTCAAATCTTACAAATATGTTCTACATTCTTTAATGCTGAAAAAAATAACTGAATTTTGTCCAAAAGAAGACCTAACAACCAAGATATAATAGGAATGAGGTAATAACTTTCTATTTTTGCCCATAACGTTTTGAGAAAAATGGTTTTCACGAATAAATAAAAAATAGCCTTAAAGGTAAAGTTGAAAATCTAGAAAAATATAAAATGATATGAAAGTCATAATTAAGATGCATAAGATCTTTGCCTAACCCATGCTAAGCTACTCAATCAATCTGTTTCAAGAATCTGTTTCAAGAATCCCTCCTAGTATATATTTTTTGCACCATTTATTCTTCTCCACAAATTCATTAGAATTTTCAACTGGTTATAATCATATCAACATTAATCTGGGGAAAAAATTAAATGTTTAAATTAATGGATAAAGGTATTTTCCTGGGGATAATTATTCTAATATTTAAAGTACAATAAACAACACCACATATTTATGATTCTACATGGACACATTAGATCCAAACAAAAGTATACTGGACTCTTCAGTAACAAGCTCTTCCATAACTTCCACAAATTTAGGCAGGTAACTTTGATAATTATCAATAAGACCTAAAGATCATATGCTCATAATTACAATTTCACTTCAATTGCACATTTTTAAAACACTAACAGGAAGTTGAACTCTTGTAAATTGCTGGGCATATGAGGCTATTGGAGTTGTTGTTTTTTTAAATTTCTTTCCCCCCCCCCTCCCATATTATTATGCAGCTGCTCTGGTTTTATCACTGAACAGCTGCTTTGTAGATCATTCACACACCCAGACAAACTTTAGAGCTGGATATAAAAACTGAGAAGCAGGAAGAAAGAGACAGCAGTGCCCAATCTTCTACAAGCACAACCAATATAGAAATGCTTATTTTCTTTTATAATCAAGCAACAAAACAAGGGGAAATGTACTCATACAGTTCTTGTTTAAAAGGTAAAGTAGGAGATACAAAGTAGGAGAGAAACCACTGCAGGGATTTTAAGATTTGCATTATAAGATCTACACTATGAACAAACATTGGTAATAAACTTTCTGTGATTTACCTATTTGCAAAAAGTATGAGGTTTAGAATCTCAATCAACCAGGTCATAGTTGTCTCAAAGGTGCTTTTTCCCCCCTTTCAAAAGGCAACTACTTTTTTTTCTTGAGGAAGAAGTAGCCATTTTGCTCCTCTTCGAAGGAGCTTCATTGGATGGGTTAGAATTATGAGGTTTAGAATTATTTGAGACCAGCAGTTCCAAAAAAGTTGTGTATTAGTATGCCTGGTTTTGCATGTGGATAATACTTGCACATGATTTGAGATTTTTGTCGTGACATTCCAAAATACAATTTTCTGTTCAATTACCCCGGCTTAACCCCTGTTCTTAAAATTAATTACTTGAGAAATGGTTCCCCACCAGACACAAAAATGGAAAATAGAATGTCTACAGATTTTGCCAAAAACAATTGCAAATCCTTTGGGACATTATTTCCATATAAGCATAAGTCTTCCCTTTTTCTCATTGTTCTTTCTAGAAAGGCCAGATTCTTCAATCATGCAATTATTTACGGACAGACCTAAGCAGTAGAGAAACTACATAATCCTTATCAGGCACACATTGGGAGGACCTAATTCATTGTCCTAATGTCTCAACACTCTTTACATCAGGGGTCTCCAACCTGGGTAACTTTAAGACTTGTGGACTTTGACTCCCAGAATTCCTCAGCCAGATGTGCTGGCTGAGGAATTCTGGGAGTTGAGGTCCACAAGTCTTAAAGTTATCAAGGTTGGAGAACCACCTGCTCTACATGTGTGGAATTCACTTTACAGGACTCCACAACTGGCATGAATTTTGCTAAGCATTCTGGAGACCAATGTCCATATATTTGGAAGGCAAGCAATTGGGTCTGGTCTTATTTGAATGCTTTTTTAATGCCTGGATAATATGATTTAGCAAAGTGGATGCGCTCCAGTTCCATTGATTAAACAGTGTCATTTTATGAGACATGAAACATGCTTACTCTATTGTAGTGCCTGTCCTATGGAACAATATTACCCCCACCAGAGATTCATGTAGTTCCCACCTCCATGGTATTCAGGAACTCCACTAAAAACCTTTGTTAAACCATTGTTTATGGAGGTTCTTAATCATCCAAGTCATGGTTGTCTCAAAGATGCTTTTTCAAAAAATGTGAAAATATTTCGCTTATCCTCCAAGAAGCTTCTTAAGTTCAAAGGCAACTAAAGAAGCTTCTTGGATGAGAAGTGAAATGTCT
Organism: Laticauda colubrina; assembly: GCA_015471245.1. Lineage (NCBI taxonomy): Eukaryota > Metazoa > Chordata > Lepidosauria > Squamata > Elapidae > Laticauda > Laticauda colubrina. The sequence continues at coordinate 9,181,050 of BLBF01000006.1, read as the reverse complement.
TCAAGAAAAAACCAAGTCCAGTTGCCTTTTGAAAAAGCACCTTTGGGTAAAAAACCTGATTGCTTTCCCAGCTTTGGCACATGGGGGTTGTGAAGCTACATTTAATTAAGTCTGGTTTATGATTATTCTCCTGGTTGGCCAGGCTCTCTTTTTAAATATGTTATTTCCCTGGGTCTTCAAAGAGTCGAGCAGCCTTGAAATTTGGAAATACTAAACTTGATTCCTAATTTGTTGATGTTTTTGCTGCTGTTTTCTGGATAGTATAAAAAAGGATAGGAAGGTACTTTGCATTCAGGACTTGGTTTCAAAATTCATTCAGCTTCACTTTCAAAGAGCTGAAAAGAAATACCCTTGTGAAACATATTTGCACGCAAGTCAAAATTCTTGAGTACTTTTCCCTTTAGCATCTTCTCAACTATCGGGAAGCTCTTTTAGTGTTGCAGAATTCTATCAAATGTTTTGTGTGTCTGTTGCCAGTAGTTAGCAAGCACTTGCCCTGTAAGAATTGTGAAGCTTCTTTGGACTTCTTAAGATCAACAGTTAGGCTGCTGTCCAGAATTTCTGTACTGTTCTGTAGCATGCTGAGGGAAAGGAGATACTCAAGAGACAATTCACTGCTGCTTCTTGACCTTTGCATGAAAGGCTAGCTTGACCTTCAAGTGGACATTTCTAAAATTGCTTAATTTCTTTTTTAAAAATGGCAAGAAGTTGGAAGACAAAACTAGTTGCTAAATGAATTTCGTCATGAAACCAGACTAAGTTAGAAATACAGAGTAAGAATTGGAAGCTATCCAGTCCCAATTTGAAAGCTTCCTATGTGAAAATCCACCACTGTTCTAAACAGCCTGCTTAGCAGTTCTGACGTCAGAAAATTCTACCTAACAGTTAGCCTAAGTCAGAGGTGTTGAACTCAAGGCCCGGGGGCTGGATCTCACCCCACAGGGTGCTTAGATCTGGCCTGTGGGGCCGCCCTGGAAACAATGAAGGATTGGACTGCAGTGCCAGTGAAAACGGTGCTCGGGGCTATGTGCCATTCTCTCGAGCTCCGCTTTTGTGGCAGAGGTTGCAGGAGGCCATTGTAGCAGAAAACGGAGTTCACGAGGGGCACGGGTAGTGCCTCCAAGCTCCATTTTCACTGGCAGAGGGTTGCAGCTGGCCGTCATAGCTGAAACAGAGCTCAGGAGCCCATTTTTGCTGGCAGAGCACTCAGGCCGCCACAGGCGACCCCGACACGAGTGACAATGAGCTGGCCACACCCACCCTGGCCATGCCCCTCCCCCTGTCTCCCAAGGTCAAACACAACCCTGATGCAGCTCTCAGTGAAATCGAGTTTGATACTCCTGGCCTAAATCTTCTTTCTTTTAATTCCACTGCTCTTAGAAAACAAGTCTGCCTCCTCTTGCTTATGACAATCTTTTAGATATCCATTTCCGCACATTATCAGGAAACAATGATTTTTATATGACTTTTTAACCACTGCATCACTCAGTACTCTCATGTTCTGGAGGTAGTCCAGATACTTTTCACATGCACTGCCATCAGCTAGATCTCCCCTGTTCTGTAGTTATGCATTTGATTCTTTTTTTCTGGCCAACATGTGGGAATGAATATTATATTTGTTACCATTCAACATGATCACTAGAGAACAAAGAAAAATACATGATGCCATCAAAAGAAATGGGAATGGGCTGGTAACATAACAGGAAGAACTGATGGCAGGTGGACCAAGGCAGTCATAGAATGGATTCCACTTGATTAAAAAGTGTCCATGCAAAAGACCTGAAACAAGATGGAATGACAATACCAGCAAGTTTTGTGGGCCCAACTTGCAAAAGAAAACTCAAGACCATATTGGTTGGAAAAATGCCGAAGGGGCCTTTTATCCTGCTATGGATAGGCAATGGCTAGAAGGGTGGAACATCATTCTGCTGGAATTACATCACGGTGATTGTGAGTAATGATTTTCTCTGCTGCCGTATTAATCACTCCATACAAAGTTCTCCCTCTGGTTTTGTTACAGTAATCAGATAATGCTATGCAATTTTAACATGGGTATTTGTTAGTTTCGTTTGGCTTAATTGGGAAGCTGTGTAGGGTGGCGATGGATTTGGGGAAATTGGTTTTAATGGCTTAGTGCAGGGAGTGTCAATTTCATTGAGGGCTGCATTAGGGCTGTAGTTGACCTTGAGGGATCGGGTAGGTGTGGCCAACTGGGTGGGCATGGCTAGTTTGAGGCCACTCCCCAAACTGCTGGCAAGTTTCGTCTTTGCATTGGGTAGACCAGGATGGCCCCACCGGCCGAATCTGACCACATTGGAGGCCAGGTGTGAGTCACTGGCTTTGAGTGTGACAGTCTTGGCTTGGTGGATTTTATATGTATTCCTGTAAATCATTTAGAGTCCATGTGGAACAAGTGGTGTGCAAATACTTATTCCGCAATATTTATAGCTCACTCCACTACAAACATGCTTTGAAGGGAGAACTGTAAGAGCAAACCACACAAAATTAAAAAAAAAAAAAACACTATGCAAACTGAAATATCATTGTAAAAAAGTCAACAATGGGCATCATAGGCACCATAAAAAGAAACAAACCAAACTAAGGGCCAAATGAGATGCTGATATAAGATTGATTTCGTCAGTATGGAACACCAGCAAAACTGGCGTCATGAGTATCTCTAGAATGATGGTATTCCACAAAGCAGGGGCCACCTCTGAGAAGGGGTTCTACCTGTTCCATATCTCAAAAATCTGAGGAAGAAAGAGAATCTGCAATGGGTTCTCTTTTGATGATGGGACCACCAGATCCATTCTTGCTATATTCCAGTGCTGCACTCTAAATACAGTAGAAGTCTACCTGCTGCATTTTGTATCTGCTGTAGCTTCCAAGTCAGTTCCAAAGGTAAACCTAGGTAGAGCTCATTAGAGCAGTGTAACAGAGTTGCAACAATTCTTGGACCAAGATACCTTGATAACAGTAGCCCATGATTTGTTGGACTACAGTGACATTCTTTACATGGGGTTCCAATATCCAGAAACTCCAGCTTGTCCAAAATAAGCAGCCAAATTTCTGAAAGGACAATCCCATCAGACTTAAAATGACACTTATTTTGAAATCCCTCCACAATTGCAAGACAGTTTCTCAGCCCAGTTCAAAGTTTTGGAGATTATCTTCTGGCAACACCTTGCCAGAAATGAAGCTGCTGGGCTCGTCATCAAAAGAAAACCCATTCCTCATGAAGTTCATGGATACTGACCAAGCGCCATACTTTCCTCTTATAGATGGGGTATGGATTTTTGTTAGTCCTATGTAACCCTAACTACTAAGTTTGGTTACCTCTGAGATTAGTGAAATTGTTCTTTTATCTTAGTAGCTTAATTAAGCTTAGGTACTGTGTACAGTATAAATTATTTTTCACTCCAAGGATTGACACCTGAATACTAGATGAGGTGTTGATAAAGCAATATCTCAAATGCCGGTCCTAAGCTTTCCGAAATGTACTGCACTCTGGTAAATATTTGTCAACGCTTTTCAGGCCCAAAGTAATTTAATAGGAATCCGTGATTGCTCGGCATCCTGAATTTGCGTGTTTTATGGGAAAGGAATAAAACAATTTGTCAAGCATAGATTGGGCTCCCAGCCAAGCCCGCTACACCTACACCACCACAGCTGTTAAGATACTCTTAAACATATCTGCCAACAAGCCCCAAGTGAACGACAGAGAGATAAGATCAAAAGGATGACTAATACATGATATTAAACAAGAGATTATGTAGATTCTTGTTAAAGCAATGTTGTCTGATCACAGTGAAATTATTAGAACTGGCAATTAGAGAACACAACTGAGCCAAAATAGAGAACACCTGTCATTAGAGAAGGGCGGGAGAAGCAAACATCTGATTAAATCCCTAGATTTTATGGTTTGCTAACCTTACATACAAGTTTAAGTACTAAATCAGTTTTTTATGAATACAGTTCTAGTTTACAATTCTTAAAGCCAATATGTTTCCTTCTCTTGATCCAGATAAAGACAAACAGAATAAATAACCACAGAATGATGAAAAAGCTTTATTGGTGTTTTGGCTGCACTCAAGTGCAAGTTCATTTTTCAAATTATATCTTAAGGGCACACAGATCAAGAGGTCCAAGCTCTAAACATTCTGGAAATAGAGCAAGATTGGCAAATATTTTTCATTGTGATCATATCAGAAAGTAAAATACACCATTTTATAGACTAACAGTGAGTGCTGTATACATTTGTTGATCTATATATATAGAGAGAGAGAAAAAAAAAACCCTGTGTTTAGTAACCGCTGTGCAACCTTGATCTCATAACTTTCTCTCTCTCCCCCTCCCTCCCTCTTTTTATTTTCCTTTTTCTTTTTCTTTCTCCCTCTCTCCCTCCCCCCTCTCTCCCCTGTGCATGCATTCCTTATCCATCTAATGAAATTGTGGCAGCACATCTAGTTCAGAGAATTTCCTACAAAATGCTAGAGAATCAAGACCTAGAAGGGTACCAGGATCATCTGATTCAGACAATATGCTATGAAGTGTTCCACAAATCAATTCATATTCATACCTAGGAAGCTGCTCAACCTCCAACCATGGAGTGCTTACAGTATACATTTTAACTTTTTAAAAATTACTGCAACAGGTTAGTGAATATTGTGCATGGCAAGAAGGTGTAAATGTATATATCATTATGTATTTCAGGCATCTTTACCTGGTCACAAACTTTTAAGGGTAAAATTAAAGTTAAAGATGTGTCAATTTGTCAAGGAAGCCACCAAACCCCCATACACATACACACACACAAAGGACAAAACCTAAAATAAATTGAGAATTGCTCTTATCTGTACATTTGGAAACACTCCATGAATTATATTGTCATGAGTAACAAAGGAACACAGGAATAGTCTATGTTTGTGGTCATATCCGAATATCACTTTCTTTGGGATTAATAAAGGCTATCATTTAAAAAATGATTAAGAAAGGAAAATATAGCATGACATATGAAAGAAATCCTACTCTAAGCTATTAGCAGGAAATGCTGTATACTGCATGTAAATCAACTAGAGACAGCAGGCTAAATTTCCAGTATGCCACCTGCTTCCTTAAGAACTCGCCCATTCTTCCAAATAACAGGAAAAATTACAAAAACACTCCAAAATAATTCTTTAATGCAGCATCATAACTCACGTTCATGCCCTGGCAGTAGGTAATAAGAAGCAGAGTGAATTTAAACAATTCAATTTCTGCAATAAAACATTTCCCATAATTTTGAATTCAGCGAGCAGAGAGGTGGAAGGAAGGAAAAGCAATTATCAGCGGAGCAGTCAATAATTAATTCTAGCTTGCCAGGCAATTAACACTAAATTAATATTAGGAAGAGAGGGAGCAGATGAAAATCAGAGAATTTCTTTTAAGAAATCAAGCTACATTTTCTCCCTTTCGTTATGGTAATAAATGATGTAATAAAATCTCCTAAACTACTGCAGGATAACAAGTAAAGCATACATTTCCATCAAAGGGTCCCAATGACATCACAAACCACAAGAACAGAGGTGGAGTTGTTTGGATGGTAACTAGACCCCAGAATTAGAGCCTGGAACAACAACATCCGTGAGTAACTTGATTGAGCTTGCCCTACTTCTGACTTAATATAATTGCAGTAACTTACACAAACATACTTGTTTTCAGAAAACCAGGCTATGGTTCTGAAGCCTTCACTGCTAGTAGCATCTGAATTTGGATCATATGACCATGGGAATGCTGCAATTGGCATAAGTGTGAAAAACAATCACGTTACTTTTAACAACTGAAGTGATTCACTTAACAAATGTGGCAAGAAATCGTAAAATGGGGCAAAACTCACTACACAAATTTCTCACTTAGCAACATATGTTTTGGGCTCAATTGTGGTTGTAGGTTGAGGACTACCTGTTAACACCAAAATCACCTTATCTTATGAAAGCTTATAAATAAACCAGATTCTCATATCAAGCCATGAAGTCCACAGACTTTTTGTTTAAGTAGCAGCTTCCTGAGAACATATAGGAAGAGCGAGGGAAATCCCAAAATGCAGAGTTAGCACAAACTTAAAATACCTCTCACGTTTCCCATGACAGGAAACCTCATAATGGACAGCTGACATTAGCTGTCACCATGTGATAAAATTAACTCCCAGGATTTATGATGCCTCAGAACAATTAACTTTTCACATTCAGGCATTGCACTTTGAAATGCACCTCAGAATCGAAAGAACTATTTTAAAAAAAGAAAGCCAAGATAATGTCTTCTGGCGAATGAAAATTTGGGAAGGATAATTTTGTTGAACCCACATTAAAAGGAAAAGGCATTATACAATGGTCCAGATATTGGGAAGAACTATAAATCTTTTTTTCCCAAAAGAATAATTAAAGCTGTTACTTTAATGTGAAAAAGAGTATGTTACAATTATAATTGCATTGTAATATTATTCTGCATTTTAACAAGACAGAGAACAATGGACGTCATCAGTCCAACCCCTTTTTGGACTAGATGATGAGAACAACCAACCAATGGAACAGCTTATCTTTGGAAGTTGTGGGATCTTCCTATCATTTCTGACAAGTGGCTATCCAGTCTCTTCTTGAAAGCCTCCAGTGATGAAGCACACACAACTTCTGAAGACAACATCTGTTCCAGTGATTGATTGTTCTCTGTCAGAAAATTTCTCCTTATTTCTAGGTTGCATGTCTCCTTGTTCAGTTTCCATCTATTCATCCTTGTCTGGCCCTTCAGATGCTTTGGAAAATAGGTTGTGACAGCCCCTCAAATATTGAAATACTGCTATCATGTCAACCCTGTTCCTTCTCTTTATAAGACCAGCCGTGCCCAGTTCCTGCAACCGTTCCTCATATGGTTTAGCCTCCAAGCCCCTAATCATCTTTGTTGCTCTTTTCTGCACTCTTCCCAAAGTTTCTAAATCAGGGCTGTCAAACTCACCTTCTGCGGGCTGGATGCTGGCCATGCCCCTTCCCAGTTTAGCGAAGGGGGGGAAAGTTGTGATACATAATGTGACGATGCCGTGATGCCGTGAGTTTGACACCCGTTCTACATCTTTCTTGTAATGTGGTAACCAACACTGGATGCTGTATTCCAGGTGTGACCTTGCTGAGGCTTTACAGAGAGCAGTACTAGCACTTTGTGAGTTTGATTCTATCCCTCTGTTAATGCAACCTTACATTGACAGACCCTTGGCATTTGCAAAAGTCAAGTTGTTCCTCATCAAAGTGGCTAGAAAAGGAGGCAGTGTGATGGATGCTGCACAATAGCAAGACTGGCCATAAAATATTGCTGCTCATTAAACATTTAAGGCATTCCTTTCAAATGAGAAACAACAGCTTTCTGGATTACTACACAATTAATCATGGAGATATCTTTGATTAGCTCTGGACAGTATAGCCTTGTCTTGCAGAGGTCAAACAATGTGATTTCAGAATTCCTTCTTTTCCTTTATCGAACTAGAAATATGAAGCCGCTTTTATGTGTGCTAATGTGAAGATTTCCCCATAGTTTTCTGACAGATTCCCTACCCTCCCATTTCTTTCTCAGATTAGTTTCCTCTCCAGCCTCAATCTGCCCATATATTATCATTAATCAGCAAAGCTGAACAACACATATTACATCAGAAGTAATTCAAAAATATATTGTTTTCATCCGACATTTTGATAAATACCCTGCAAGCTCTGTTTTTTCTTAAGTTTTGTTAAAATACATGTTTTACTTTTTGGAAGTATCTGAGAATAATTATACCAAGGAAACTTTGCAAATGTTTGCAAAGGATGCAGATGAATCAAGTAGCTTCTCACTTCTGATCAAGATTGACATAAAAATAATTTAAAATCCCAATGGTTTTTTTTTTCTTTTAAGAAATAATTTAATTCCTCCTTAAGTTTGTCAATATATTGTTTTTCTCTTATTGAGTATTTAGTGTCCATCTTTTCTTGGGTTTTTTCCTACCCTTCCATATTATCTGAATTGGACTATGGTCTGCCCACTCATTCGGTAAAATATCTATTCCTTTTATCTCATTTGCTATTTCCCCATTCATCCATGCCATGTCAATTCGTGTCCATATTTTATGTGGATTAGAATAGAATGTAAATTGTTTTTTCTCAGGGTATAATCTTCTCCATAAATCCACCAAATTTAACTCCTTCATCATTTCCTTACATATCTTAGAGAGCTCTCTTTCCCCCTATTTTTCATCCCCCCCATGACTTCTTAAAAGAAAATGATAATAGTGAAACTACAAAACAAAACATTTGGGACACAATGAAGGCAGTAATAAAAGGTATAACAATTTCTTATAATGCTAGGAGAAATAAAGAAAAATATGCCCAACAAAATAAATTACAACAACAAATTAAAGAATTAGAAATTCAATCGCAGAAGACCCCAAAGGATTCAAGAATGCAAAATCAGATCATAATTGCTAAACATAAATTGAATTTAATCGACCAAGAGAAAATGATTATAAATTTGAATATGACCAGACAAACCTACTTTGAGCATGCTAATAAACCAGGAAGATGGTTATCTTATAAACTAAAGAAAAAGAAAGAAAAGAGACTGATATACCAACTAATAGATGGAAATGGCGACACACAACAAGAGATAGAACAGAAAAAAGAAATTGTACATAAATACTTTGAACACTATATAAAAAGGAAGAAATTAATGAAGATAACGTAAGAAATTATTGAGAAGAAATTAAAGATTAATTGGGGAAGAAATGGTAGAATTATTAAACAAAGACATTACTTGGTCTGAATTGAAATCAGCAATAGAGAATCAGAAAAATAATAAAGCCCCAGGGCCAGACGGGATTCCGGGAGAGTTATATAAAGTAATTGCCGAACAAACTTACATCTTATGATATAAGTTTTTAACAATGTCTTATTAGCAGCCAAGATGCCGGACTCATGGAGGGGAGCATTGATTACGTTGATCCCAAAGGAGGAATCTGATCCCAGATATATTAACAACTATAGACCAATTTCACTACTAAATACTGACTATAAAATATTTACCTCCATAATAGCAAACAGATTAAAACAAATTTTAAATTTATATATACATGAAGATCAAAATGGATTTCTTCCAACTAGACAGATTAGGAACAATTTAAGAACAGAAGTAGATATCTCAGAATTTTATGAAGCCAACCCTGGAAAACAAATTGCACTTATAGTTTTTAGATGCAAAAAAGGCCTTTGACAACTTAAATTGGCAATTTCTAACTCAAAAAATTTATAATATGAATTTAGGCACTAAATTTGAAAATATTATAATGACTATTTATGATACACCACAGGCCAACATTAAAGTAAACGGGGAATATACTCACCCAATAAAAATAGAAAAAGGAGTCAGACAAGGTTGTCCACTCTCACCCCTGCTTTTCATATTTTCATCAGAAACATTAATACTAATTAGACATAATTTAGAGATAAAATGATTAAAGGTTAAAAAAGAAGAATACAAGTTGCAAGCGTTTGCCGATTACGTTTTTTTTTATTGAGGAACCAATAGAAAGAGGAAAAAAATTGATAAATGAATTAGAACAATTTGGAGCGGTAGCAGGACTCAAAATTAATAGGAAAAAAACAAAATTAATGACTAAAAATTTAACAGAAAAACAGAAAAAAGATTTAGAGAAAGCTATGGGAATACAAGTGATAAAGAAAGTTAAATATTTAGGAATATGGTTGACAGCACATTGTAAGACGCTTAAAGAAAACAATTATGACAAATTGTTGCTACAAACAAAGAAAGATTTAGAATCATGGGGCACATTACAACTTTCTTTACTGGGTAGGATTGCTGCCATTAAAATGAACATTCTTCCAAAATGTTTGTACTTATTTCAGATGATCCCAATCAAAGTACATCAAAAAATTTTTGAAGAACTTAATAAAACAACTCATAAATTTATTTGGCAAGGGAAAAAATCTGGAATAAATTTAAAATCAATGAAAGATTTGAAGAGCAAGGGAGGACTGGCACTTCCAAATTGGGAGCTGTATTATATTGCTGCCTCTTTCGTATGGCTAAAAGATTGGGTGAATTTAACTAATAAGAGAACTCTATTTTTAGAAGGTCATGATCTGCAGAGGGGATGGCACGCTTTTTTATGGGATGTAGGGAAAGTTAGCCAGAAATATTTTCATAGACATTTAATTAGAGACTCATTATTAACTAATTGGGAAAAAATACGGAAAAAACATTATTTAAAAGTACCGATTTGGATATCAACAATGGAGGCAATGATCCAAACAATTTGGATATTACTAAAATGATTAAATATAAAGATTTATTGGATATACAAGGAAATTTGAAACCGCGACAAGAACAGGGATTTAAAATTGATCAGTGGATATACCTCCAAATCCATAGTAGATATAAATAGGATAGGAAAGAATCCGGAATTAACAATAATCTTCAACAATTAGACAAAATTCTATTAGGACCAGGCAAAAAAATATAACTAAATTTTATAATTATTTATTAGAAGTAGAATTAGAAGAAGAAATAGTCAAAGGGAATATGATAGCCTGGAGTAAAAATGTAGGACGTAGCATCACCTTAACAGAATGGGAAAAGATCTGGGGTAGAAACCATAACATTACAAAATCCGCAGTATATAAAGAAAACGCTTATAAAATGTTTTACAGATGACATCTTCCTCCTTCAAGATTGGCAAAGATGTACCCCAATATGAGTCCGAAGTGCTGAAAATGTAAAAAAAAAAAAAAGAGGGAACCTTTTTTCATATGTGGTGGTCCTGTATAGAAGCCCAAAATATTGGCAGAAAATTACAAAATGGTTGGAAGATATAACAAAAGAACAAATCGAGTGCAAGCCAGAGTCCTTCCTGTTAGAAATTTTTGATAAACAATTGTCAAAAAAAGAGAAGCATATAGCAATACATATACTAACAGCGGCCAGATTAGCTTTCACCCAAAGTTGGAAGCATCCCCAAATACAGAAGAGATGATTATTCAAAAAATTTCTAATTGCGCAGAAATGGACAGATTAACTCTAGCACTAAACAATAAAGATACTTCAATATATTATAGTACTTGGAACAGTTGGTATAATTGGCTAGAACAAAGAGAGATTCTATATTATAAAGCAAAAAAGAATAAGAATAAGATAAACTCATATGAGCGATATATAAACACTTGTAAGGACAATGGTGCATATATGGCATAAATTAAGGGAAGAAAAGATCTTAAGACACTGGCCGACGGATGCAAAACATTTGTAAAAAGGACACAGCGGATGAGAAAAATGTTCCATCCGTTATTATCCGCTCTCAAAAGGGGCAAAGATTTGCATAACCAGAGCGGATAACACGGAAAGGAACAGACGGGGGAGGACGCAGGGCGGATGGAAAGCGGATGCTCAACGGAAGCCCAGCGGATGGAAGTGGATGGGAGCGGATGACACATCCGCAAGGCTTCAGGGGGACCGCAGCAAAGCGGATGCGCAGCGGAAGGAACGGATGCAGAGCGGATGCAGAGCAGATGCGTAGCGGATGACGCGGATGCGTAGCTGCATCCGCTTTCATCCTTTCTCCGTCCGTGCTACTAACGCTGCACATCCGTTCCACGTCCGTTTCGCTTCCTCCCTGTGTCTGCTTTCCGCTGGAACGGATTTGAGTTGCACGGATGCGCAGCGGATGCCTAGTGGATATAGCGGATGCGTAACAGATGCCGACGGATGCAGAATGGATGTTCCCCTTATGCGTAGCGGATGCAGAACAGACGCGTTGGATACATTTTCCGCTCAAAAGCGGATGGAACCTCAGTCGACGGATGCTGGACAGATAGAGAGGATGAATAACGGAGGCAGTGAGTACAGAACGGAAGCATCGCATTAACCAATGGATGGCAAGTGTTTCTCTCCGTTTTACATCCTCTTTCCATCCATTGGTGCAGTGTGACATGGGCTTTACAAACTGTTGAAAATGAGAATGTTTTTAATTGTTTTCTATTCTTTTTTTTCTCCTTTTTCTTTTCTGTCTTCTCATTTGTGTATGAGTTGTTGATGTGTTTTTAATTGTAAAACTAATAAAATTTGTTTAAAAAATAAATAAATAAAATCCCAATGGGTTAATGGGGATAATGTTGTAAAATGTTACAATTAAGTTGTAAAATGAATGTGATTATATATTCATATATTTACTTAGCTGTGTTTCTCTCTTAATACCTTTAGAATAATTTTAAAAGGTTGAAAATATATTAAGCCATTTTCTAAGGGCAGGACAAGTCCCTGGTTTTTAAATTATGGCTAGCAGACTATGATTCTGGGTTTAACTATTATTTTCAGCTTCAACGTTGGACTTTATATTTCGGCTTCAGTTTCTTTATATTTAAGCCAAATAAGTGGGCACAATTGGAAAGCTATTATATAATCCTCCAATATTAATAGTAGAGCCCTATTCCTTTTTTAGCAACAGTGCCATTGAATTAAAGGACTATTTGAAAAATACTAGATCAGAAATCGAATTCTGACCCTTCTAAACTTAAATAATTTACACTTTAGAGACAACCCCAAATTTCACCATTGTAATTCTAGAGACATAGTTGGTATGTATTTTTTTTATCAAATACGCTTCTGCATTGTACCAACTCAATAACAGAGTTGGAAGGAACCTTGCAGATCTTCTAGTCCAACCCCCTGAACACTGGATCACGTTCTATCATGCTAATAGATTTGACATTTGAAGAAAAGTCATTTTACAGCAAGTAATCCTCAAACACTGAATCCTTCATTAGTAGAAACAAAGCTCCAAATAAGTCTTCAGTTTTCATAAACACACTTCATCCCAAAATCAACATCTTTGCACCCAAATTCCAAATCTTTCTCTTACCCTCCTACCAACCATTTGAACAATTCCTGTGTTTAAAAAGGTTTTTTTGTTAAAATCCTCTGAAGAAAAATGAATCCAATATCAAACCCAAGGCGGCCAAACTTATAATATATTCTTCTTGATCTCTGGGATCAAATTCAATTCTTGCTGAATTCAAAATCCCTTTTTTAAAAAGATCACTGCAGTATACAGTTCACAAAGAACTCAGCATTCACTCATAAAATCAGAAAAGCCATTCATATGCATTTCAAATGATCCAGATTCTGAAAGTTTTCATATCAAACATAATTATTTGTGTAGTTATATGTTCTTCAACCTTGGCCACTTGAAGATGGGTGGACTTCAAGTGAAGTCCACCCATCTTCAAGTCCCAAGAATTTCCCAAGAATCTTCAAGTCCCAAGAATTTCCCAGGCAGCATGGCTGGCTAGGGAATTTTAGGAGTTGAACTCCACCTGTCTTCATGTGACCAAGGTTGAGAAACAATGACATGAGACATTGTGTTCAAAAATTTTCTTTAATGGCAATTTTCTTTAACCTTGGATTAAACTTTGGGGAGGGGGGAATGCCAATGTTCAGGCCAAGATCCCCAACACAACATTTTAAACCATCCTCAGAATCTCACCTTTCTCACTAGAGGTTCAAGACTGATTGCACCCTAACTATAAAATATTCATATGGGACACTCCAAATACTTCCCACACTTATTGGATGTCACTCAACAACTGTCCCAGGATAAATGATGTGTTGAAAGCCATATTCAGCATGAGTAATCTCTGAGGAGAGAAGTAATTCTCCCAGATGAACTAAGATCAACTTGGGTGATCCACGCTTCAAAATTTGCCATTCTCCATATCTCATTTCTGAAGCATAAAATTGAATGGAAACTGACCTTAATGGGAAGCTACTCTTTAAGCAAGTAAATGTATAAAATAAAATACTAGTAGCTTTAATGCTATAATCTTTAGCAAAGCCTTTAGGAACAGCTGACATTGCTCTCCACTGCAGTGGAGAGGGTCTTCAGATTTTTCATCCAATGTTTACTTTTATGAGCCTGGTCTTCATATAGTCAATTATAGTTTTTGATGTGTAAACAGATGAAAAATGGGCCACAATGGCTCAGTGATTAAAAGATGCTGAGCTTGTCAGCTGGAAAGGTGACAGTCCCAGTTCAAAACCTGAGTACCATGCGATAAAGCAAGTTCCCATTACTAGTTCCTGCCCACCTAGCAATTTGAAAGCATGCAAAAGTGAGTAGATCAATAGGTACCACTTCAGTCAGAAAGTAACAGCATTCCGTGCACCAGGGTGTATATAGTCATGGTGGCCACATGACCACAGAAGTGTCTTCAGACAACATTGGCTCTCTTGGCTAAGAAATGGAGATGACGTGGCACTTGTCTTGAACTCTTTAAGGCAGCTGTGTCTCCTGGGACTGAGTGGCTGTCAAACGACAATTAGGACTGGCAACTTGGTTTTGAAGTGGTCGCAAAATGAAACTGCGACTGTGCTTATGATCTGATTTGAGCTTTCATTTGCTTTACAGACCCTACAAAGATTGTAATGTGAGGATTGGTCATCAATTTATTTTTTCATCACCACTTGATCACTAAACAAGAAAGTTTAGAACAGAACAGAACGGAACGGAAGGGAATGGGAATAGGAATAGAAATAGAAATAGAAATAGGAATAGGAATAGGAATAGGAATAGGAATAGGAATAGGAATAGGATAGGATAGGATAGGATAGGATAGGATAGGATAGGATAGGATAGGATAGGATAGGATAGGATAGGAATGGAACAGAATAGAACAGACTAGAATAGGAACAGGAACAGGAACAGGAACAGGAACAGGAACAGGAACAGGAACAGGAACAAGAACAAGAACAAGAACAAGAACAAGAACAGAACAGAATACAGATACAGCTAGTCCTTGACTTAAGGCCACAATAGAGCCCAAAATTTCTGTTGCTAAAAGAGACAGCTGGAGAACCTGTACCATTTCAGATAAGTGACCGTCTAGAATCTTTTTTTAAAACCCCAATGATGAAGCCCTACAATGATTGAAGGCAAGCTGTTCCACTAGTTAATTGTCATCCCTGTTAGAAAGTTTCTCCTTAGTTCTAGGTTGCTTCTCTCTTTGGTTAGTTTCCATCCAGTGTTTCTTGTCCTGCCCTCCAGTGCTTTGGAGAATAATTTGACACCCCCCCTTCTTTGTCAATGACAGCCCCTCAAATATTGGAACAGGATGAGGACTACCTGTGCATATTTCCAAGCCATCATGGAGATAGAGTAACAAATTTATCACGAACAACAGTAAATGCCTCTTCTTTAAATCATACCTACATTTGGCTAAGAATTGCCTTCAGGTATCTAATACTTAAACAGCAATGGCACCCAAACCCATCCTGGTATTTCGGCTGCTTCTCTCTACATAACCCCCACTCTATATATAATGCTTAATTAAAAAAAAAAGATAAAGAAGGAACAGTATATTTTTATACTGGGCACCCACATTGTTATCCCAGCGTTTCTCAATTTACTTCTGAGAAGCAAGCCATATCTTGCAGAAACATGAGGATAACATATTACCGCACAGTATTGTTTTACCAGCAACTTGTACTCAATACTTCCCAACAAAGAGAGAAACAGAGATTTACTTATTTTTTTGCTAAAAGGGAGGCTCTCCTCTAGAGCACAGCAACAAAAAAATATTCCTAAGTATGGGGGATGCTCTGTTTCATAGGGATAGTGTTGCACAAATCCTTGCCAAGCAGATGTGTTTGACAAAATAAAACACTTTACTGTACCTATGTGGGCTCCCAGCAGCAATTAACCAACAATATTATTCCCAAACTGTTCTGATTTCCTCTTCGCACTTCTGAATAGAAATGCTGCGTAACTGGAAACAGGCTTGAACAGCCCAGCTCGATCGAAAACACGAGAAGAAAAGACATGCCAAAAGGAAACAGACAAACTATAAGGAAAACAAAGCCAAAGCCCTTCCCTGCATCTTTCAGACAATATTTAAAACAATGGGGAACTGTCCAGCAGTCCCAGTCTGAGCCTGAAGATAATTTTTGAACTTTGCTCTTTGTTTCGATAAATCTCTGCAGTTAAGATGGCCAAGCACCAAAAACATTTGCCGGAAACAGGAAACATCAGAGAATTCTTCATGTGTGTTGCAGATTTTTCTTTAAAAAAAAAAAAAAAACCTGAAGTATAAAAAAACCTGACCTCGGGAGGACCTTAAAGTTTATAGGCCAAAGGGAATAATTACCAAAAGTGAAAACAATGGAGCCCAAAGCAAGAACAGCCCAGGCAGGCAGCACATGGCTTTACAACAGCCAGAAATCTGATTGATGCATGCTGGATGTTGACATGTTTCATCGCTTTGCATCAGTGCAAGGCATAAATGGATATTCAAGGCTATCGTATTCCCAAAAAAGAGCTGGGAGAAATGCCATCTTTTCGCACAATATTATCTTCAGATAATGAGGAGATAGTTTTCAATGTCCTGCCTTGGGACTCGCGGTGGTTGGGGTTCGAGCTAAGGATTTCTATTATGTTCTTCTTCCAGCAAGCATACTAAATACTTTTGATTTAAAATTATATCTGAAGTAGACCATCTAGTATTTCATGGATGTATTTCATGGATGAAAACTAGACCGCCGTCGTGCAGGGGCAGAATTTGGTGACTGTATAGTAATTTTCTATCCAGCTCTAGATGAGGAAAAATTGAGCAGGTAGCAAGTCCTACTGAGAGATGATAGATAGATAGATAGAATGATTGATAGATAGAATGATTGATTGATTGATAGATAGATAGATAGATAGATAGATAGATAGATAGATAGATAGATAGATATTAAGAAGTTAGTTGCTTTGCCTGGCCTTTACTTCTCTTTGAATAGTTCCATGTATTTGGGTCTTTAAAAGAAATGTTGGAATTCTTAAGCGTTTAATCATTTAAGCAGGAGTGGTTAAATTGGTACATTTTCCCCATCCCACATCTTTTTCCTCTTGCTTCCAGTTCTTCAGCCTGAAAAACTTACCCATTTCATTCATTACTGATTTATGTAAATAATTTTGGCAGAAAAATCTGAAGGAGACTGGGGATGGGGGTGGGGTGGAAAGTGGGTAGGAGGGAATGTTTAAGCAAAGAGATAAGTGTAATCTATATTCAGATCTGTTACAAGTAAAACCAACTCAATGTTGATTATCCAGAAGGCTTCAAAACCTGGTTATGTTTTCAGATCTGGGGCTCCAAAAAAAACAGAGATAGGCTTAGATGGCTCCACTGACGAGCTGGCTATTTTTATCCTCTCTCTGCCTATGCTTTGTATCTGTTTTTTATAGCATTTATTTTTAATGTAATTTTTATATTTTTTTATACCTGTGATTTTTATATGTGCTTTTACCCATTTGTTCTGCACTGTTTAGAGTAATCTTCAATCAGATGGGCAGCTACATAAATGCAATAAAATAAAATAAATGAAATAATAAATAGGAGGACATAAAAGTACACACAATAAAGCACCCCAGTTGGGAAGAATACTTAAAAAAAACACCATACACTGTAAATCAAATGATGTATATTGTGGCATGCAAGAACCAGTCATTTTATGGCAGAGAACCATTAAGAGAAATCCTGCACTGTTACTAAATATGACTATAACCAACATGAAAACATTTTGTCTATAGGTTCATGATCCAGAAATTTATCATGCTTCTAGTAAATTAACTGTAGTATCTTTCCATAGTTCTACTTATATTCAAATAACATTAACAAAATGACATATATGGAAAATAAACTGTTATGGAATTGCAAATAAATGAATTTCAAATAGTTTTTATGGACTGAACTGGTAGTGATTAAAAAAAAGAGATGGAATGAAAACAAAGATGAACTTAATTAAGCTAAATTGAGATTTGAGATTCTGCAACTGCTGGTGACAACATAGCACAAAGGGTACTTTAAAATCTATGATTAAAAACAACATTCTGATCAACATGTCACTTTTTTTTCAATAACATACACAAAGGTACACAGGTATGACTATATTCCTACTTCTACGGGAGAAACAATGAAAGTGGAGGCAGGTGTCATTCTAAAGAACAAATCCTAATGCAAACTTAAGTTTCCAAACTGTAAAATATATCTCAGCTTGCCAGCTGGCACAACACCTAAAGGAAGTAGAACATATTCATCTAAGAGATGGCAAACTTGTAAAATCCTTCAAGAGCACTTGGCAGCCAAGTAGTAACTTTATGAAATCAAGATGCAATATCAGCAATACACTGTAGAGCTTTTTCCGTGTTGTTATTCATCAGCAGTTTCACTATAACATTTGACTGCATTTATTTCTTTTTTTAAAAGAGCAATATATTTATGGAAATAGATAGTTCATTTTCAAAACATGCAAGAAATGAAAAAGGAAAGATTTATCAGAAACTTTGAAATATGAAAAAGATTGAGATTTTAAAGTTCTTTCTCCCCTTAATCTTTGTGACATCAGTCTGGCGATAGATGCTCCACTAAAAAGCCTTTTTATGCAATCACATCACATGTCATTTTAGCAGTAAAGGAAGTCATGTAACTTAGCAGTTCTATCACCAGACCCAAATCATGATTTTTTTAATTAGAAGTTGATAACCTGAAATCACAAAGCAGGATAGGAAATGCACAAAAAATTAACAAAAAAGTTTTTTTAAAAACCCACAGGAGTATGAATTCCATTCATTGTTATGCAGAAAAACTGCTATCACCTGTCCAAAAACACAGAATTAATAGGTAATCCTACATTGCTATCTGGTGATCAGCCAGAATTCAGAGCTTTGCTTGGGGAGCAAACTATATTTTAGAAGAGAATATTTGTAGCTGAAAAAGTCCCAATACATCATGTGACAATGCTGCGACAACATGAATTTGATACCCTTGCTCTAAATGCAACCTCAGATGCTTGGTGCTAGAGCAGTCTGGACTGGCTCAAACAACCAAGAAATTACCTCTAATCTCCACTTGTTCTGTGATTCTTTCCCATAAAGATGCATTGAGCTAAGATCTCTGCAATTTTAATAATGTTTGATCTCTAGGTAAAGGAAAGCAAATTAGTGGCTAAGATGTAAAGCATATGCAACTTATCCTATTTTTCTATTCAAAGGTTTTCTAACTCTCAGATTTCACGTAGTGTGAATAACATTTACCTGGGAGCAGAAGATCCAAAACTAGGAAGGGCAGAATGTTCTCCTTCCTTGAAGAACCACAATCATGTGCAATGGAGACAAAGAAAGAGCAATGAAGACACGGAATAACCACTTTCCTTTTGCAGTATTTTTTAAAAATTATTTTCCCCAATTTGGCCTTTCCAGATGTTTTGAACCCAAATACCCAGCTTTTCTGGCAAAAGAGTGGTGTGACATAGGTCCAGCATATTTAAAAAGAAAAGGATTGGAGAATGAAAAATTGGTAGTAGTACAGAGTGATTCCCATTACAATAGCTTGAACATAAGTAGGCTAATAGTTACATTTCTTTCATTTGGAGATTAGAAAGGCAGACCCGTTGCAATAAACGGAGTTGTTATATGGGATGCTAATTAATGCCATATGTTTGTGTAAATTACTATAACAGATGTATTCCTTGAAGTTAAAAAGGAAAGAACCCGCATTTCAGTTTTGTCCCCAAGGTACATAAATTATAGGACAGAGCTTACCAAATATACCACAATCAATATTTCTTGCTGTTTCCTTAATGTAGATTTATTTTTTACAGAAATAAGCTACTCACTGCAATGTAGAAAGGTGTTATCATAGTTTGCAAGAAGCACCAATGGCTTAATTTTGATATTGTAAGAAAAATATTTAGGCCAGAATTCTGTGACCTTCTGTAGTATAGAACAATTTGCACACAACTCTGCCTGAGTCACTTCCTAATGTTATCCAGAAAGTTCTGGACTTTAAAAACTGCTTTAACCACATTTGCTTAACCACTTTTGCAAGGTCATTTTCCTCACTTTCTACAAAGGGATAGAGATGGCTACTGGTATGCCAATGTATCAAAGGTGTACATTTGCAAGAAAAAGTCCATTGTTCAATAGTACCAAATGTGATTGGCATCAAAAGTTTACAGGCCTTAAATCTTGAGGAGGTTTCTACCAATCATTGTTAACTTGGGGAGGGGGTACATTTGAGTCATTCCTGGCAAATGCTTGAGCAAGTCCCTGAAATATTCTTGGATATGGTTTGGGGATGGTTTGCTACTGGCTTCTTCTACTAGGAGTTGCCCAAAGTCACCTAGCTCAGGCTGGAACTAGAAATCATGATCTCCCAATTCCTAGCCAGATTGGCTATACGTTGTTGACTAAATATTGCCAATTGGTGTGTCTAGAGAAGCTTTAAATTCCCATTAGCTCCACTTAAGAGAGACAATGGAGGGGTGGGTACCAGGTTGCCTTCCCTGTGTAGATAATACTGAGCACAATTACAACAATATCTGATTCTTTATGAGTTTTTAATACTCTTTTAATGCTCTGAGAGTGAATATAGGGTTTTATTTGTTTTGTTTTATTTTGCGGAGGGGGAGAACCAAATGTTGACATACAAATCTGTTGAATACTTACAGATGAGCAAGTCTGTTGCAAGCTTAAAAAACATCCCTAGAGCATTCAGATATATTTACTTCCAACTTCAGTGTTTGGGGTCACCGCATTTCCCAGCACACAGATGCAATGATGAATTATTCAAATCTCAAAGAAATACCTTCAGCAGCTTGTTCTGCAGGAGAAGCCAAGAGTTTCCATTCTCAGAACCAACTCAGACTTGTAATTCCATATCTGCCAATTAACATCTCATTATTTCTTGGCTTTATTGGACAAGTGGAATGCAAACCATGCAGGCTGCTCCAGCAAGTTGTCAAAAACATAGAAAAAAGCATTTGAAATTTGCTCCACAAGAGGATTTCCAGTCTACAACATTTTTGTAGTCATGTGTATAAAGTGGTTTTCAAATGGCATTCTGATGAGCAAGCTAATTAGCAAGCATATAAAGAATGGTCATCCGTTAGAAAGATCATAGCTGACTTGGTAAAAGTATTTAAAGAATGCTCAACAACACTGTTCTTCATAAAACAAGAGGAAGGGTCCCAGCCTTGTATTATTCCTCTGGGTTTTTTTAAAAATTATTATTATTATTATTGACTTGGATGAAAATATAACAAAAGTTTGAACTCGTTGCCTCAACAATGAAAAATGATCCACCAGTCTTCCAATGTGATCAAGGAATAGATTTGTGTGTTAGTTCTCTGAGAGTTCATACCACCAGCAAAATTGACAAGAAGCAGTCTTCAAAACAAAGAAAGGAAGATGGAAAAGGAGGACAGTCAGGTGGTGTCGGAAGTTAGCACCCTCCCCTCTCCTAGAAAAATGAAATATCCTGGGAAATATTAAAAAGGCAGAATATTTCCCCTAAAAAGAGTAAAGTAGAAACTCAGAGAAGCAGAAACTCAGCCCCCCCCCCCCCGCCCCCATCTTTGCTAATGGGCCATTAAGGCCTAGGCCAGAGTATTCTACATAATAAAGGGTCTACCCATCTCACCACCTGGCCTGGGAAGATTGCATCAGCCAACACTCAGGTGAAGCCATATGGTCCAGACAAAGTCTACAAAGTTAGCTAAGTCTCCGCCCTGGGAGTCTGACAGCCAATGGGATATATTTTTTCCACAGGAACAAGAAACACTAAGGTGGGGCACAACAGAGGTTATATAAGGGTCTCTCAGCATCTTGGTCTTTCCTTCTTGACCTTCCCTTCTCACCTTGAAGCATGTGGTCATCCTTTCTTTTTTACTTTGGAGCTCCAAGCCATGTGGTCCTGCTGTCCACCATGAAACCATCTTTCCAAACAGCCTCCATGTTTCCAGTGTCTTTTTCCCCACTTGGAACTGAACCCAGAAGGATATTTCTTTCAACAGTAAATAAATGAAAAGTTTAGCCTTCTCCACATTTAAAATAATGGGAAGATATCCAGCTGAAGGTCCTGGCAAGAAGGAAGTTCCTGCTGCATCATCCAGGATAAGATACACCTGGATACTGTCAGCAGAATATGTGAGTTACACTTTAAAAGGAGAGGAAGAAATCAGAGAACCCAGGGACAATACAGTTCGTCCTCGGCTTACAATAGTTAGCTTAGTGACTGTTCAAAGAGACGATGACACTGAAAAAAGTTACTTATGATTGTTACTAATGTTACTAATTTAACAACTGCAGTGATTCACCTAGCAAATGTAGCAACAAAAGTCATAAAACGGGGCAAGACTCACTTATAACAAATTTCTCATTTAACAACAGAAAATCTGGGCTCAATTGTAGTCATAACTTGAGGACTACCTGTATATACAGAGTAAACAGAAATGACACAGAGTCCCAAGGTGCACGCATAGTGTGACGGTATGTAGGAAAAACTCGCCAAGAGGTGTCGCCAAGGGAATGGATAGATAAGAGACAGCATAGCCCCTGCTGGATAATGGGCAGGGCATGAGGCTCGGAAAGGACTTTCCTAGTTTTTTAGGAAAGGAGACAGAAGAAAGTGGAAGAAATTCCAGGTTGTGTAATGGTTGTAAGCTAAGGACTACCCGTACTTTTCAGGCTTACCAAATTCTGTCAATGTAGCCTTACAATAAAGGAGAATTAGCTCATCTAATTGTAATTCCTATTTGATTTATCCCAGAAGGCCAACATGTAGATACTGTAATAGGAAGGCTGAGAAGAGAAAGCCTTTCAACTGGCTTATAAAAAATTACAAATAATTTAAAAGGTACTAATTACATGTGCGATTTCAAAATGAAATGCTGATGTAGGTGTTTTATGGAATTGAATTACTCCCTTACTTCCAGCCACAGTGCTACTTGAAGCTACTGTTGTATTTGAAGTACAATGCTCCGTACCCTGTGGTATGTCCATAACACAACTGTACATATTGAGGCAGGCCGGTCTGAAGGAAAAATAGAAGCTAGAGACAGGGTAACTATATTTAAATATTCACTGAAGCTGTTTTGTTTCCTTGTCGGGATAGCTTTCTCAATCCTTAATGATGGTTTTCAATTCACGTAGGAAAAGATGTTAATCTTGAAAAGTAATATTCCTAGGGTTTTTTCTTCTCTAACCTACAGCTTTCAAGGCACTAAAGGTTTGCAGTTATGCAGCAACAACAAATTCTAGCCATTGCGAGGCAGTTTGACCCAACTAGGTACCTAAGTAATTATTCAAAGAAAATCTGAAGTTTACAATAGTACCCAGCAGTGTAATACTTGCAATTAAAAGGGATTTTACACTATGCACTTGAATAATTTTGATTTTGCAATTTTAAAGCTGTAGAACAAACAAAATTTTACAAACAATTGTAAAGCTGTAAATTTGTAGAACAAAATTTACACAGTACTTTCAAAAACATAACAGCATTACTGATATCTATAAAAGTTTTTTTTCTCATACAGTCTGATTACCGTATATACTCGCATATAAACCGACTTTAGAATGCTTTTTTTTTTTTTTTTTACAAATTTGGGGGTCAGCTTATACGCGCATAAATCTGATTTGCTGGAGCAGCGACTTAGCGTGGCGGCTTCGTGCGATGAGAGTCTTGGCTCTCATCGCGCGAAGCCGCCATGCGAAGTTGCTGCTCCAGCAAGTCGCTGGAGCAAGTCGCCACGCTGTCGCCGCTGCAGCCCTCGCCTGGCCCTTTGCAGCCCTCGCCTGGCCCTTTGCAGCCCTCGCCTGGATCTTTGCAACCTTTCTCCCTGGATGGACGATGAGCCGCAACTTTTGCCCTGCCGACTTTTCCCTCTGTATTTTTCCCTCTATATGCGAGTTTTTGCAAAATTCCTCATTTTGGGGCAGTTTTTTAAGGGTCGGCTTATATGCGAGATCGGCTTATATGCGAGTATATACGGTAAGCATTCTTTATAGTGCTTAGTTTTCTGTGAATGTTCAACTTTGACATGAGCACAAAATATTGTGGCTCAGAGGGTTGTGTTCTTAAACGACTCCATTTCTTTCTTTTTTTTAAAAAAATTATCAATTCTTAAGCAATACTTTGTTAATATAATTATTAAAAATTGCAGTATAAAGAAAAAGGAAAAGCATAATGAAAATTGTTATCTTCTCCACAAATTATCACAACAACAAAGTAGTCAGACAACAGCAATGAAATTAGAGATGATAAGCTACCCGTGAGAACAGAACTTTTGAACCCACGGAAATAATGGTATCTTTGTGATGTGAAGGAGAAGGGTGAAGAGATCGGATATCTAGGATCACATCACCATTTAGCTCTATAATATGCCTTTAACTAGGGCCTGCCATGTCCTGAAGCTGGGGGAAAATGGGAGAAAAAGAAAAAGAGAGGGAGCGAGGGAGAAAGAGAGAGAGAAATATTTGAAAAGTTTAAATTAGAATGAGCTTTTAAGATGCTTTCATTGTCTGTTTTGGGCAAAACAGAAAAAGTTTTCCCTCAAGCACTGAATACTTTATCAAATACAATTCGCTGCACTAAGTCAAAAATTAAAAATAAGAAACATTATAATAATTTAACACTATCAAAAATCACCTCCTTCCCAAAAAAAAGTACAACTTGTTTTAAAGTAATGCATCATCATTATCCTTTTAATATCATGTATCGCATAAAAAGGAACCCAGTGGGTTTGGGTATTTAAATATTTTCATTTATCTGCAACAAAATCCAAGGCATTTTTTTTTTTTACATCTATGTCCAATCTTTTCACCATGGAATGCAGATGTTTTAAATCTACACTAACCCTTTGAAGTAAAAGATGAATTTAAAATGCACTGAATGAATTTAAAATAGTCACTTGCTCAAGATTATCTGGTTAGCTTCTTAAGATGAGATATTTATCTCTACAAAGTGGGCTCCACAAAACACTTCTTAATTTATGAGTGTTTTTAATTTTATTATCTCTGTCCATGTCTTAAAATGTATTAAGTCTGGAATTAAGGGCAATACCACAGACATTTCAAAAGAAGTAACAGTTTGGTGTTTGATTCTTATTTTCTGCTCTCTAAACTGGAAATTAATTATCCATGGTTTTTAATTCTTCACTCTCTTCTACAAATACTCAAATAGAGTCCTATATTCCTTTCACAATACTGGCAACCTTCTCATTTTCAATCACTTAACATAAACACACACTGCAATTTGTTCCCATTTGGGATTGTAACACTGTCATCTCACATGACTTAAAAAATTCTTTTTTTCTCTCAGTGTACATTATCAGCATATACCTTGCTTGCCACAGGCCTGTTTAAACTGCATGAATCCTTCTTCACATTCCTCTCCCATATTTTGAAAAGAAGACACAGAAAAAAGAACATATCGATATCCAAAATGATTTGAAATAAAATGTGCTGTAGTTTAAAATGTGCTGTAGCACATTCAATATCTTCTTCAACTCCAAAGATTTCAATGTCTTCTTCAACTCCGCTCAATATTAAATGGCGTTATTTGGTGGAGAAGTTTTAAAAGGGTTAAAAGAATGATAGACAGCATTCCCATCTGCAAGTTTCAAATAGGGTTATAAGACTCTGGCTTGGGAAGATTTTCAAAAATATGTGGCCCTTTTCCTTTCCCAGCATCTGTTAAGCAGAACAACATTCTAAGAAGATACACATTAATATCTGAATTTATTATATGAGGAGACATTTAAGATAAGGAATTGGGGCACTTATACCCTGAAGCTTTATTTATGTTTCCAAATTTTTCCCATGTACTTCTAAGTCTGATCCTCTGTTTTCATCAGGTAAAAAATAAATACTTCCCCTGTCCAGTCATGTCCGAATCTAGGGCACAATGTCCATCTCTATTTCTTGACTGAGGAAGCCAGCATTGTCCAAAGACATTTTTCACACGCATGTGGCCAGCATGGCTATACAGCAAAGGTGCATGTAACGCTGTTACCTTCCTACCAAAGTGGTACCTATTTATCTCCTCACATTTGCATGCTTTCGAATTGCTAAGAGGGCAGGAGCTGAGGCAAGGAAAGAGAGCTCACCCTATGGCACAGCGCTTGGGACTTGAACCCAGGCTTTCCAGTTGACAAGCTCAGCATCTTTAACTGCTGAGTTATCTTATCCCCTTTTTTTCATCAGGAGAAATGCATAATTTCCTGTTGCTTGGGTACTGCCGTTTGGAAAGTTGAAACCTTGTTACTTCAAACCCATTAAATCAGGCTGCCCTTGCAATTATTTGAACTTGTTCTCTCCAATAAACCTGCCGAAGGACATTTCTGAGGCAAGGGGAAGAAGAAGAAAAATCAGGCTGTGTGTTAGGTTTGAATGCAGGAGAATTATGTGAGAGAATCAGGATGTTTGACCAGGTTAGGGCTTTTTTTTTAATCAGTCAGACTGTGAGATGAGTTGATACCTTTGTAGGGGACGTTACAGAGTCCCGAAGCACAGATACGTGTTCTAGATTTGGCAGAATCTCATTCACAAAATAGCTGCTGAAATAATGCATCAGCTCTGGCCACCTCCCAGTTGTTTCACTGCCTCAAGCAATCTGATCTGGGTACCAGTGCCAAAGCTATTAAGAGTTTTCATTAACGACAGAGATACGTAGCAAGGGAAACATGGCTAACAGCTGTAGCCAAGATGTAAACCAAACTCATCTCCACACAGAGTGAAGACAGTGGCATTTTAAAGATGTGTTGTGAGCCCACCATGCTAACACAGACAGAATTGGGCGCTGGTTCTAGAAAACAGCAAGTGGAGTTCTCTTCGAGAAGATAATGTTCCTGGGAAGATTCTAAAAGCCAACTTCTGTGTTTGGCAAAACAGATTTTTGCTTACCCCGGCAACCAAGTATCACTTCCTCCATCAACAGTCAATTTGCACTCTTCTTAGGGATACCCTACACCTTCCAGTTTTGCACTGCTCCTTTTTTAGCCAATGAACTGGAAAACGATTGAGGTTGTCATTATTTAACAGAAACACCTATTCATTTATAGCAAATGCACTGATCTTCTTCCAGCTAATTGGGAAAGAAAAGAAAGAAAAGAAAATAAACAGAGGGAGGGAGGGAGGAAAAAAGGAAGAAAGGAAAATACCTAGTATGTCAGGGTTTGTTACTTCAGGGCCTTTGGGAGATCATGGGAGCTTATGGCTGCTCCTATAAATAATTAAGGGAACCTTCGCTTAGCAACAAATTAAGCCATATGGTTCCTGTCCATTTTATTTTTCCCCCCCCTGAAAATTGCACCCTTTGGGACAGGAAACACAATGGTCTTTGTCCACCAAAACAGAATCCCTAAAGTGTTGTCTGCAGAATTATATCCAGCTTTCTTGCATCTCGTGTAAAATATCACTTCTGTGATGAACCAAATCTTCTTAAGGACAAAACACTTTATACTCTTTTATCTTTCACATTCCCTTGATGACCATCAAAAATGAACTGCAAATCTGTTCGGGTTTTTTTTTGTTTTTTTTTTAAGAGGAAAACTGGAGCATGAAAAAAAGATAGTCAGGAATTTAAGCACAAGCCACTGCCCTGAAGAAAAACGTCACGTTAGTAAGAATAAAGTCCAGTAGATCTGACACTCTTACCTCTTCTATCTTTTGGATCTTAAGTTTTCTTGAAGACTGACAAAACCATCACAAAACCAGCCAGTTTGCACTGAGATCTTTTAACAACCAAAGTGGGGGGGAGTGACCTCAGAATCTACAAATATTTTCCAGAAGGTAGCCTTTTTTAAAAAGATTGATTTTTTTAATCCGGACTTTCATTATTATTTTTATATAACTCAAAAGGGTGAAAAATAACTAATACTCACTTTTCCTTCTATATTCCCTACAACAACCACCCTTTGGAGTTGAGCTAAGAGAAAGTAACTGGCACAAAGTCACTCAGCTGGCTTTAATGACAAAGGAAGGACTACAACTTACAATCTCCTGGTTTCTAGCCTGCTGCCTAGATCAAATGGACTCCCAGTGAAAATACTTTAGTAAGGAAGAGGAGAGAAATGCGCTGAGCCCTGAAGTCAATTATATTCTTAAATTTCATTATCTCCCCTGGTGTGTTTAGACTTCTTGGAAATCCGTCAACACCATGGTTGTAACATGTCCTGAAGTAATTTTTTATTATCCAGTAGATGTTGTTGAACAGGATCGCCATTCCAAGAATTATCTGCCTTGCTTGGATGAATGACACTTCGCAGCCCCATTTCCACACCCCGTGCCAAAACCTTGTCAATAATCCTATAATCCATGTATAAAGGAGCAAACAACCCTGTATTACGTGTAAAAGATGACTCCTTATAGGAAAAGCTTGCTAAAAGAAATACAGCCAGAGAGACGAAGAAGCTGAATTATCCCAGCTTACGGAAAAGAGGAGAGAAGGAACCAAGGGAAAGAAAATATTTGGTGTTAATAAAACTCCACATCCATCTGATGCTGGAAACATGCCCACATTTGAAGAGCCCTTTACAGACTCGCTTGGTTTGAGTGTTGTTTTCTTTCAAATTGGCTTGTTGTAGCACAAAGTGAAGATCGGTTATTAATTCAAGATTAGTCTTGAATATTTAATACCACTCAAATGACCACTTAACGTATCAGGAGAAACGATCATTTTAAGTGGGTTTAATCATTTCCCACTGACAATGTTATTAATACAAGACTGCATGCACGTGTGTGTGTGTGTAGATAGATGATAACAGACGAAGATATATAATTTCCTTTGTTCAATTGGGTCTGATTCTCAGAGACACCCTGGAAAGGTCCCTGCAGTTTCCTCGGTGAGTCTTTCAGAAGTAACTTGTTGTGGCTTCCTTTTCCAGGGCTGAGAGAAAGTACCTGGCCCAAGGTCACCCGCTGGCCAAGATGAATACAGAACCTAGTTGGAGTCTCAAGTCTTAACTGCCTCAGCTCTAGCAATTCAAACTGTGCAAAGGGCAACAGGTTCTCTGAGAGTCCAAGCTAAACATTTTACTTTGCATCCCACATGAAAGTCACAAAGCATTCCAAAATCGTTCTGTGGGCAACAGGCCTTTTTCTTTCATAAATACCAGCTTGCTGTACAAGTCAGGACCATAACAAAATGCGAGAGAATAATGGTCCCCTTCAGTCCTCCAGCCAGTCAACTTCTTTCAAAATAATCCATTCAATTTGCCATCGGCCCACAAAGTGCTGTCTTTAGAGACGGAGACGGCCCTGAAGTTTGCTGAACCCTCATTTTTGTTGTTGTTTTTGGGGTAACTTCTTCACACCATTAATCTGTGAAGCTCATTATCACATGAAGAGACTTTCCAGGTAGTCTTTGACTTAGGACCACAATTGGGACCTTCCATTTCTAAGCCAGAAGGCTGTTAAATGAGTCCCTCCCCCCAATTTTACAAGCTTTTCCGCCACAGCTGCTAAGCGAATTGCTGCAGTTGCTAGGAGAATCAGATGGTTGTTAAGCGAATCCAGCTTCCCCCTTTGATTCTGCTTGTCGGAAGGCAGCTGGGAAAGTCACAGATGCTGATCACATGACCCCAGGATGCTGCAACCATCATAAATACATGCCTGTTTCCAACTACTCACATTTTGATCTTAGGGATGCTTTTAACAGTCGTTAAGTGATGGCCATTTTGGTCTTGGGGATGCTGTTAATGGTCATTTAACGATGACCATTCAAAAGTCATTCTTTTTCAATGTTCCTGTAACTCCGAAAGGTCATTAAATAAATGGTTTCAAATCAAGGACTACCTGAAAAGGGGAATGACTAAATCCACACAGATCCAAGAAATCAAGGGCTATTATTCTTGAAATGTCCAGGTTATCTTGAGGGGAGATAATACACTTCCAAAAGTTTGCTGCAGAAACAATGGCAGGAGAAGAATATATCTATATCTCCTGCTTATGAGCAACCAGAAAGAAAGAAAAAATAATATTGGGCTCAGAAAGTGTCAGACCTGCCTCAACTTAGACTGCTTAGACTGAAAACAATCCTTAGCCACGTTGGGTTGAGAAAGGTATACTTTACTGGAAGGCAGGTAAAATACAGTTGTAGAAAGCCAGAATTGAAATTTGTCTGGTAAAACACCAAGTGGAAGCTTTTTCCCCGCGTAGGGCACTTCCCATTGCTGGTGTCCCTTCTTTCCCGCTCAGTTTCAAAGAAGATGTTTTAGAAATGGCCACTCTTGATTGTAGGCTGGCTTCCAGCTGCATTCTTCAACATCATTTCAGATAGGCACTTTCACTTTCTTAATTTTCACTTTGCCCCCCCCCCCAGCACTCCCCCCCACCGCCCCGTTCATGGCAGATTGGTACTGAAGCAATTGCAGAGAGCAGGCGTGAGGTGGCAGTTCTGACAGAAAGGCCTGATCAAGCAGTCCTGTCCTTAAGTTCTTAAGATGGTGCCATTTCATCTTTAAAAAATTTTTTTTACAAGGATAATACTCACCCTTGGACTGCTAATTAATTTCAGAGATGACGATCATAAGAACGCTTCATTTTGCATTTTTCAGATATTTCTATCAACCCTCATCCACTAGCTTCACCCAAGTTCATTTTTAAAACCCATACCATGCATGAGGGGAAAAAGAAAAGTTTTACCTCTCCATGTCTTAACGGAGTAATTGTTCCTCTTGATACTCCCATGCGGAATAGTGTTTCTGTGGCCTGCAGACAAAAAGAGAGAATATTTGAAGCAAAATGTTCTGCTTTTTTGAAATTACAATGTTCACAGGGCATTTAAAAAAAAAAATACTGTGCAATTCAATGGGATTTCCTCTTTTAATAAACATATTGGTAAAAATCCTTACTGTAATATTTATAACATGCTTACATAATTCCTGAGAAGAGGAGGACTTTTGGAAAATGTCCTGCTTTGTTTACATCAGAAGTGTCAAACTCGATTTCATTGAGGACTGCATCAGGGTTGTGTTTGACCTCAGGGGGCTGGGGTGGACATGGCCAACTCAACATCACTCGTGTCGGGGGAATCTATGGTGGCCCAAGTGCTCTGCCAGTGAAAACGGGCTCCCAAGCTCCATTTTCAGCTGCGATGGCCTCCTGCAACCTTCTGCTAGTGAAAATGGAGCTCAGGGGCGGCCACACATGGCCCTCGCGACCTCCGTTTTCAGCTGCAATGGCCTCCTGAAACTCTCTGCCAGCAAAAATTGAGCTCAGGAGGCACCCCACAGGACGGATCTGGCCCCCGGGCCTTGAGTTTGACACCCATGGTTTACACGATGAAGTGGATGGTACAAGGGTTGTCAAGGATAAAAATGCATGACAATATGTATACCTACAAAAAATCCCTCCAAGGTCAAGTGGCTTTGGTATCCTCTCACCCCAGATTCAGGGATTTCTCACTTTTAGCCTTAGGTGGAGCTACTTCCTGTTCAAGACTGGTGGGCAGTAGGGAGTCACAACTCCTATTCAAATACTATCTGCCATCTCTGGAAGCCTTTGCATAGCTTTATTTTCTATGACAACCGCACTGTGTTTTAGATCAGCAGGAGGTTCAGCTACTTACACTTGCCCTAATCTTTCTGCTCAACTATCTCCATGGAAAGCCTATTCAGTAATTTCAAACCGTCCAGAGTGAAATGGCACAGATGATTGATGGACATGATAGACATGTCAAAATATGCCCACGTGACACCACTGTTTCACAAGCTGCATTAGATGCTGGTGTACTTTCAAGTGCTGCTATAAAACCCTACATGGCATAGATTACTTAAGGAATCACCCACCTCTCATAGTTTCAACCCATTAGCAAGAGCTGGCAAGATAGCACACTCTGGGTTCCTTTGATTAACCAATGCTCCCTATCAGGGCCCAGGACTATATCTTTGCTCATGTGGAGCCTATTCTGTGAAATGAGATCCCCCCATAGATTCATGAAGTTCCAACACCAAGAATGTTCCAGAAAGTCGAGAATGTTCCCCCAGACTTTGGGAAAATATAAATATAATTCACTTTTTGTGTATTGTTTAGCTGTATTATATTTTTTTCATTGTTTTTATATTGTGAGCCTACCAGTGTCATCTTTGTGCCAGGAAGAAGAACCTAAATCTCTTGAAATAAACGAACTACATTTATAACCATCTTTAAATCTATCTCTTGGCTAATTCAGTGAAAAGTTCAAATGTGAATGAGAAAATTCAAAACTTCCAAACAAAGAAAATACTTTTCTCAACATTACTAACACTAATGAAAACAATATAGAGAATGGTCAAACAAAATACTGCTTTGATCATGATACAAAGATTCAATGGTTAGAGTTACAAAAACTCATTAAGAATCCTGTGGGTTTTTTAATGTTTAAAATATGTAGGAAAATATTTTTTTAAATGCAGACCCTATTTTTCCTTAAAGCAATTTATGTAAAATTATGGATTGCATATGTATCTTATCTCCTATGTTTCAGGGACTCTTAATGCATTCTTATTTCTCTGTACTTTCAACAGTGGGTAAGATGGTGGCAAAGAATCCATCTGCCTTGTCAGAGACCTCATTTATTTGCTCATTTAGAACCACAAGAAGTTGCAAGCCAGTCTCAAGACTTAATTCTACATTCCCTTGAAGATTAAAAGGGTGACAACTTCATGCAGCCTTTTTGTGTTCTTCAAAACTGATTCCTTTCATCAGTTCTTCCTACCAACATTTTGAAGATGTTTCGGCAAAATAGAGCATTCTGTCAATACTGCTAAGCTTCCTTTGTTTCTATTGAGAACCTATGATCTGTGTAACTTTCCTTCTTCTTCAACTGATAAGAGAACTCCTTTAATATACTTGTACTCACATACCTAAAACTCAGTTGTCAAAGCTTCTTAGATAAAAGGGAGTTTCACAGCTTGGGTGAGCCCAGGACTGTGGAGTTCTTGATAGAATCACCATTCACATTTGCTAAGAAGATTAAGTATATTTCTGAAGTTTTCTGTTTAAAATAAAGTTTGAGGAAAGGAGGCTTATCACAGCCAAAACATTTCAATGGTTAGCTTTCTTCAAAAAATAGAGAGGATTATGTAATTAGATAAGACAGAAGATGGAATTTCTGGCAAATGAAAGGCAGTATTAAAAAAAACATTAACTCATTGCATTAAAAAATGGGAAGAATGGATTTTAAGAGAGAAGATCTAAAAAAAAATAAACAATGTAGAGGTTGGAGGGATTAAAAATAAATAGTAACTAGGTTTAAAGAAAAATATTGCAATAAACATACATGGTCCTGGAAATATTCATGCAATAGAACATCCCTAAAAATCTCTTTCAACTGGCACAAGTTTTCAGCAGCTCTACAAATCTGTACCAAGGGAAAAAATTAAATCATAAGAGCTTAAAGTTAAAAATAATCTTCCCTAGCAAATTCTAAAGACATAATTCAAAAGTACATGTCTTCTGAAGAAAGAATTTCTTCCTTCAAGTGAGACAAATCCCTTGGTTCCTGATATATCATTCATAGTTGCTTTTGAGAAAGGTCTATCCTCACATCAGATACTAGAGATGCCTGGGAACAGTGCCATTACATGAGAAAGTTCCCCTGAAACATTGTCCCCTTCCATCTTAAAGATTTGCCAAAGGCATTTTTTTTCAAGTTTGCTCATCAAAAATAATTTTAATATTATTTGTATCCATCTTTCCACCTTAACCCAAGATTCCCTAATGAGCATCTAAATTACAATGAAAATATAAGCTATAACTAAAAGGATGACCAACAGTTATACAACAGTGAATAACCTTAAATTAGATTAGTTAAAACAAAATACAACAAAACAATTCGCTAATAGCAGTGATTGCCTGTAAAACGTTTTCATCCAGCTCCTAAATCTAAACAAATCTGGGTCATCCCCAACCTTGGCAAAATAAAATAAAGCAGAGCTGTTCCTTCCTGTGAAACAAATTATGAGGTGATGGGATAGTAGCAGTAAATCATGATGCTGTCATGAGATGAACTCAATGAGAAATGTGTCTTGTGTTATATGAAGAGAATGCACTGTGGAATACCATATAGTAAGTATCCATAACCACCGCCACCACCATCATCATCATTCTAGCCCTTGTCTATCCATTTGTAGGCTGAAGGCCTCTTCCACATGTTTCCAATCTATATAGTCCTGAGCTTTCTTTTGCCAATGGAGCCCGCAATACTTGCTGATGTCATCACTCCATCTTATTTTAGCAATAGCAATAGCACTTAGACTTATATACCACTTTACAGTGGTTTACAGAGTCAAGATATTGCCCCCAACAATCTGAGTCCTCATTTTACCAATCTCAGAAGGGTGGAAGGCTGAATCAACCTTGAGCCTAGTAAAATTCCAACTGCCAAATTGCAGTCAGCCGGCAGTCAGCAGAAATAGCCTGCAGTACTACATTCTAACCACTGCGCCACCGTGGGTCATTAGGTCTCTTTCATGGACGCTTTTTAATCAAGTGGAATCCATTCAATGACTGTCTTGGTCCACCTGCCATTAGTTCTTCTTGCTATGCAACCAGCCTATTTCCATATCAATTCTGGGCTGTTCGCATATTGTTTTAGGCATCAATCAACACCACAATATGAGGCATACACTCTGTTTTTCAGTGTTAACCAAATACCATTCCTCATGCCTACAAATGTCAGAAAAAACCTGTTCTACCTTTCAAAAAATTGTCAACATGCCTTGCCAAGAAAACCAGGGATAGATTTAACGTGGTCTTCAGGACAACTGTAATCACATTTTTGGTTAAAAATTCTGGATCAGAGCCAGATCATCAAATTCTCACCTTTCCACTAAAGAATATCATTAATTTAAACAACACACATAAGTCCAACATATTTATGCATATTATGCATTCCTAGCCCCAGCCCAAGTCATTAGCCTAATAAGCAGTAATTAAATCCAATAGAAATTGGTGTATTTTTCACCTAGGGCTGCATATTACTTCATTAAATACCAGATGCAAAATGCCAACAGGTGACAGTGTAATGTTTCTTCATTCCATTTAAATAGCACACCAATTATTTTTCAAGACAGGATGCCAATTATTTGGTTGAGATCAGATTCCTATCAGGCATGGCATGAATTCAATCAATTATCTGGAAACTCATTATAACCTCTAATTCTATTATCTGAGTCTATTAAAAAAAAAAAAAAAAGCTAACATGACAGCTCTCAAAGACACAAAATGTTTTAAGTTAAAATTTGACCTCGGGATAAAGAAAGATTGAAAGTTGAGGCTTTTCCAAATGATGAAAAACTGGGGAACTTCTTTAAAAACAAACAAATAACTAGAAATTACAATTTGAAAGAAGTTTCACAAAAAAAGTATCTGCTATTAAAATAATAAGACTTACAGTAAGTATCTATCACCCATGTCTTATGCTCCATAAGTCACATATATAAAATGGATGGAAATATAAATTGATTAGATAAATAAATTATAGGAAGACAATATATATTGTATCTATGAAAGATGCACATTTGTTTCCAAGAAGAAAGAAAAGAAGGAAACAAACAAACACATATGCATGGGCAAAAGTCAAAATTGATTTACAATCCCAGTTGGGACCAGAATTTCCATTGTTTAGCAAGACAGTTAAGAGAGCTGAGATCAATTTTACAATTTTCTAAGGAGATTCTCAGTCATCCAGGTGATTTATATATAAATTAAAACTGCAAAAAATGTATCTTGTCCAACTATCACTGATTTACTACAACTTTACTGTACACAATAAGGATTACCAATTGCATCCAATTTGGGTGACAAATGAAGCTTTATTTCACAAAGCCTCCAAACTAATCAGAAACAGAACAACAAAACTTAAAACTATTTCACATTTCTTGGAGTTACTGCAGCCTTCTGTCTAGACTGATGGCTAATTAGAACTGAATCATTTCTGACAAAGGATGCCTGTAATCTGATATAGAACTAGCTGGTGTAATATTTACTTTGGAGTACCTTCAAAGTGAAACTAAAGATTTACAATCAATTGGGTAAAATAGTTGAAAGGTCGGGCAACCCTTTCATAAGTTATAGAAGTGTTTCCTATTTGGGAAAAATCAACCTTTTTAATTTAATCTACTGGGCTTTATAGCAAGGCTTAGAAGAACAAACACTGAAAACTCCATGAAAATATTTCAAGTATTTACAAATGTTTTAAATGCAGTTGGAATTTTTACACAACCAAACATTGTTCTGTTCATTACACATATAACACAGAAGTATAAATATAAAGCATACAAAGCTGATTAACTTTCTTTTTCCTAAACTTCTATATGGCTTGCCCAAATCAAAAGTTAGGCAAGAAAAAATAAATGAACAGATATAGAATAGGTGGTACCTGCTCAACAGCAGTAACTATGAGAGGGATCTAGGTGTCCTAGTGGACAAGCACTTAAGGACGACTCTGCAGTGTGCGGCAGCTGCCTAAAAAGTCGACACAATTCTAGGCTGCATTAAAAGTGGGATATTATCAACATCACATGAAGTGTTAGTATCACTTTATACTGCTTTGGTAAGACCACTGCCATGCCCCCGTCGGAGTCTGAATCTGCAGGGGAAGATGAGCTGGAACAAGAGCCAACAGAGATCAACAGGGCGGCTCCATTGGCTTTGGAGGAAACTGGGAAAGGGCAGAGCCAGTCAGGCAGAACTTGTTGGGGTTAGAAAGGCTTGGAGACAGGGAGGAGTAGGTGATGAGCATGGACCACCCCCTCCTGATCCTACAGCATGGAGAGAAGAGAGAAGGTGAGATCAATGCAAAACTGAGCCAGCTACAAGGGAGGAGAGTGCCCCACCCCCCTTCACAAGGCACATCAGAGGACTAAGATCAGTGATGGGATTCAAATATTGTTGCCACCAGTTCGGTGGGCGTGGCTTGGTAGGCACGCCTTGTGCACGTGCACACACTTTGCATGCATGCGCATGGCAAACACGCACTTTGCGCAGACGTAGACGTTCCTGCAAGCCTGCATGATCCCGGGCATTTCAGCAGCTGCCGTATGGCGCTATTCTGTGCTGCACAAAGCAGCTGTGCTTCAAATTCAGCTGATAAAGGTGAGTATGGGAGCCCGGGCAGGCGGGTGGGCCCAACAGCAGAACCATTAGAGCAGCAGAGAGAACCAGTTCGGTCTCCACTGCTCATCATTCTTACCGGCTCTCCAGAACCAGGCAGAACCAGTCAAATACCAGCACTGACTAAGATGTAAGGAAGTGCCAGTGGGAGGGGCATTTGTTGGAAACAAGAGCCTCATGTGTACTTGCCAGCACCTGGAGGCCACTGTGCTCTGTCTTGTGGGGCTTGCCTGGTTTGCCTGCTTTGCTGAACTTCTTGCTCCAGCTACTTTCTGGCTAACCTAGTTTACTGGACTTCTGGCCTTGGTTACTGTTTGGCTAACCTGGCTTACTGGACTATTCGCAACCAGAGGTTGCTGAAGGTGCGTGTGAGAGCTTTGCTCCAGGACTTGTAGTAAATGTGGGGACATTTGGGGGCAAAGTCGGAGCAATAAAGGAGAGTTAGACTTGTTCTCTGGTTGTGTTGCTTTCATGCCATGCCCCAGGTCATCACAACCACACTTGGAATACTGTTTCCAATTTTGGTCACTGCGATATAAAAAAGATGTCAAGATAAGTGCAGAAAGGAGCAGTAAAGATGATTAAAAGGCTAGAGGCTGAAACATATGAAGAACAGTTGGAATTATTGGGTATATCTAGTCTAATGAAAAGAAGAAGTGACATGATAGCAGTCCTCCAATATTTGAGGGGCTGTCTCGAAGAGAAGGGGGTCAATCTATTCTCCAAAGTACCTGAAGACAAGACAAGAAGTAATAGATAGCACTTTAACAAAGAGAAATCCAACCAAGAACTAACAACTAATTTACTGTCAGCGAGTACAAATGAGCAGTGGAATGGTTTGCCTTCAGAAGTTCTGGGTGCTGCATCATGGGAGGTTTTTAAGAAGAGACTGGGCAGCCATCTGCCTGGGGTAGAAGCTTCCCCGGTCTCTAAAAAACAAACAAACCTAAGAACCCCTTTTCCCTGCTTTCTTCTGAATATCCGTCAAAAGGCAGCGCGCAAACCGCCACCTATTCTGAGGAATAATTCCCTGTTTTTTAGCGGTTCGCCTGCTTCCTTCATTACTGCCGATGTGGCATAGGAGGAATAAATTATAAACTTTATAATAACTTGGGTGCAAAATTTAAAGAAACAATCCTTACACAATAATGGGAATAATTATGAAAGAAACTATGGAAGAAATCTATTAACCCATTCCAGGTTGCAACTCAAGAAGGAAGATGTACAAAATATTTTATAGCTGGTACACAATTCCACCAATAATTGTCAAGAGAGATAAATTATATAGAAATAAATGCAATGAGATTAATTGTCAAGAGAGCCAAATTATACAGAAATAAGTGCAATGAGACAGAAGGAACATTTTAACATTTTTGGACATGTAAAAAAAAAAACCTCAAAATTTCTGAAAAGAAATACACAGCATTATTCAAAGAATTTTAGAAATCAAATTCCAAATAAAACCACAATTTCTCCCATTAGGCATAATTCCAAAACATACTAACAAAAAATATCACAAATTACTAAGATTTATGTTCACAGCTGCAGGATAAAGTTAGTACAAATTTGGAAAACAGATATGTTTACAATGATATTATACTGGAAACTTATACTAGAATATCCACTAATGGCAAAATGAAAAACAACGAAGCCTTTAGTCAGGCGTTTAATCAAATTTAAACAGTAATAGCTTCTATTATATTCTATATATTATGCACAAATCAAATATAAATATGTAGAATATAGTTTTAAAGAGGAAAAAGTAACTAAACAACTGAAATTAGAAATATACACAGAAAAGAATGTCCCAAAGGTGCTTTTTCAAGAGGCAACTGGACTTTCTGGTCTTTCTTTCAGAAAATAATGGTTTATAAATATTGTACATCAGCCAGAATATACAACAAAGGGGAAGTTATAAACTAAATATTTACCTATTTGTATTTTTAACCAAAAAATAAAGATTTTCTCACTTAGCTCAGGAATTCAAATCCTATTGTTAAAGTAATCTGCTTTGTCTTTTAAGCTTAATTTCTTATCAGTGACATTATCAATGAGCAGAATGGAATGGAATGGAATAGGAAAGAGAAGGGAAGGGAAGGGAAGGGAAGGGAAGGGAAGGGAAGGGAAGGGAAGGGAAGGGAAGGGAAGGGAA
>BLBF01000006.1:9075409-9141915 GCA_015471245.1 Laticauda colubrina | reverse complement strand
AAGGGAAGGGAAGGGAAGGGAAGGGAAGGGAAGGGAAGGGAAGGGAATTCTTTACTGGCCAAGTGTGATTGGACACACAAGGAATTTGTCTTTGGCGCATACAGTATGCTCAATGTACACAAAAAAAAACATAAAATACATTCATCAAGAATCATAAGATACAACACTTAGTGATAGTCATAGGTTACTAATAAGTAATAACTTATTAATAAAATAGTAACTCCTTTGCCCATTTACTAATATTATCTTTCTACATCACTTTTTTTTCATTTTCTCTTTCTATTTGTTCTTTTTTTCTGTTAAACAAAAAATCAAACAAGAATTTAAAAAAAGAACTTGGCTTTTTTCTAAGGCAGACCCAGTACACATGAGCTATTCTGAAATAAATAACCGTATTTTACCAATGAGCCACAAGGCATCTCAAAATGCAACATACAAAAAAATAGTCAGACCATGTTAACAAAGCAACTATGGGAAGAAAGGTCACAAAATGAAGCAAATCTCATTGAACAACTGTCTTGCTTAGCAACAGAAATTTTGTCATTTTGTCGAGGTCTCCCTGTAATCTATTTCCAATTGATCTGAGTTAACTGTAGTTCTCTCATCAAGCAAAACCGGT
Source organism: Laticauda colubrina (assembly GCA_015471245.1). Classification (NCBI taxonomy): domain Eukaryota; kingdom Metazoa; phylum Chordata; class Lepidosauria; order Squamata; family Elapidae; genus Laticauda; species Laticauda colubrina. Next base: position 9,141,296 of record BLBF01000006.1, on the reverse strand, counting down.
CAGTTGTAGGAAAAAACTAAAGCAAAATAATGTACTGGAGAAGAAAAGCAGCAAGTCAGTCTGTTTGTTTTGAAAACAGTCTCTGGTAAACCCACCAGCCTGATTATCATCACCAAAATCTTTGAAGACAGACATTAATGGCTGACAACTTTATTCCCACTGAGGCAGCTCAAGTTTAACATGGGTGGAATATCCATCAAAACAATTTCAATTTTTTTTTAAATATCTGGAATCAATTAAGAAGAGGGGGAAGTTTCCAAAAGGCCACCCATTAATAAACACAAAATAATTTGTGTCTGCTGTCTTGTTTGTGATAATTTTTTATTGCTACCTCAGTTTCAGATGTCATACTAATGACTTCCACATTCTGATTAAAACATGAATTGAAGCCACATGTTAAAAAACTCTCACCAAAAGTGCAGGAGTAAGCATAATTTTTATAGCTACTGAAACACTGACAGCAAAGGAAAGTGCTGCCTCATGAAGTATTTTTTTTAATTACTTAGCCAACTTAGCTCCAAGGTTTCGTAACCTGAAGCAATAAGCCACTGTAGTAGCTCCTAATTGAATTCCTTCAAAAGAAAATTAGCTAACCCTTCAATGAGAGAGTATCACAAGGTTCTGAAAGCTTTACAATAATTACAAGATTAAGACATCTATCATAGACAGCCAGTGTACTCCTGGGATAAAGAAAAAGACCCAACAAATTTCTCTTATTTATTATTCATTTTTTTTCTCTCTTTCTCATTTTTGGTTGCAGCAGAGAATTTCCAAATACATTAAGCAATTGTTATCATATGACTTTCTTTGGCTTCATACAAAGAACTGAATATTTGCAATGGTGATTGCTGGAAAGATAGGCATAAGAAGGGAGAGTTAATTCAATGTGTATTTTAATACGCATCCATCCACTTGTTTACATTTGTCAAATTAATGCAACTAAACCAATAGAATTAAGAAAAATCTAAATACCAATCATTGTTTGCATTTTTCTGAACTGTGTTGCAATTCGGTCAAACATTGTAAATAGAATATGAATATATTAGAAATAATATACTGTATGTCAATTGTTCCATTTTGAGAAACTGCTTGCAAAAAATGTATATGTTAGGAGAAATGGACCTGAAAATGTATATGATTTTCATGTAAACTTTTGTGCGATATTAAAAGAAAATGTTAAAATGAGAGATACTGAAGTTATCACACACATTTAACCTTTATGGACTATTAAAGACTGAAGACCACAAGATACTGTGCAATTGTCAGCCTCCCTATGTCTGCCTAATTTTCTCTGCCGCTATTATCAACTCTACCTTGAAGCACTATTTGTCTATAATAGACTAAATATTTGAAGATTTAATTAAGGGCTAGCACAATCCACATATTTTGGCATCTCTATTTATTAGAAATTAGAGGAGCTGCAATTCAGCAACTTTCCAGATTCAGAAGTCGGTCCACCTCCTCATATCTAGAAAGATACTTTTTCATCCCTGAACTGATGTCTTGACAGCTTACATACTAAACTCACACAGTATTTGTATTTAACATTTAATCCTATTTTTTCACACTTAATTACACCTCATATTTACAAGATATGGTGTTCACCTGCAACAAAAATATATAACAAGTTATAATTACTGTGAGTCAATCTCAACTGTGCTTTCGAATTACATGTTGTAACCATAGTTAAGGTCCTTTAACAACTAAACAACTCCAAGCCTTCTGGAGCTTCTGAACAATTTTAGTGGAACATTTAAAGATAAACATTGGACATAATGACAAGCATGTGTAAGAGGAAGAACTCAGACACCAATACTGAATGTCAACTGTTTTATTATTTATGTTATTTATTTTAGATCCCACCTTTACTTTTTTTAAACAAGTTGTAATTGTTTCATATATCAAATCTGATCTAATAAATATATCCTTATAGACCTCTACATGCATACAGGCAATGAAAAATAAAAAGGTAAACACTTCGCCTTTCTAATCATATTCGACTCTAGTGCAGGGGTGTCAAACTCAGGGATGCTTAAATCTGGCCCTGGAAATATCAAAGGACCAGTCTGTGGTGTCTCTGCTGGCCAAAATGGACCATGTACTGTCCCCATGGCCTATTTTGGTTGGCAAGGTGCTACAGGAGGTGTCCATCCCATCTCCCCCTTGCCCTCCCACCGCCCCGACACCCCCACCCCTCCCGCCAGCCTTCAGAAGAGAACTACAATGCCGATCTGGCCCTTGAAGAAATCCAGTTTGACAGCCCTGCTCTAGTGAGTAGTGCTCATCTCTGTTTCTTGTCTGAGGGAACCAGCATTGTCCAAAGACAGTATGATTATATGCCGAGGTGCACAAAATACTGTTACTTTCCCACCAAAGTGGTACCTATGTATCTACTCTATTATCTATTTGCATGCATTTGAGCTACTAGGTTGGCAGGAGCTGGGGCAAGTAACAGTAGCACATCCCGCCACAGGGTACCTGGGTCTTGAACTGCCAGCCTTCTGGATCGACAAGCCCAGCATCTTAAGTGCTAGGCCATTGCAACCCCAAAATAGGCAATAATCCCCCCCAATTCTATTCTTGTTCAGAATTTTATTTCCCAACCCAAGGTTAAGAAATCTCAATTCTTAATCAGATAGGAACAATTATCTAAAACAAGAGTCTTCAAACATACCTAAACTGAGTGGAATCTAGGATTCTTTTTTTCCTAAATAAGATGAGGGCTTGACTTTCCTTTTATAGAACAAGTAAAAGGAAGTTTTGCAACGCCAGACTCCTTGAAAATGGAACTGCCTTCCGTCAAGTTTGACTTTTACAATCTTAGGTAGAGCCAACCTTCTCCCCCAACCCCAACTAACCATTAATGAAAACCCAGGGAGTTTCTCACTGAAGATACAAGATCTCAAATGGTCAGCCTCCCACATCTGTCCATTCCAAAAGCTGTTTACATAACAGGCCTAAATTCCCACAGGTTCAACTTCAGTATTCTGTAATCGCTCTTTAAAAATCGGCTTTCTTACTTAAATCGATGATTGTTCTGAGACTTGGGACAATTCTGGGAGACAACTGGTGTTTTCTGTGTTAAAAGTGGGAATATCTCAAGAGCATTTAATTCAGAGATTGTAAATGCTGCAGTCAAAAATATTTTAAAATAACCAGCAGAAGAGAATATAGGGTTGAACTACAGAATCCTTGACTCAAAGAACCTCATGGAGTACACATTTTGAATTATTGACATACTAAGTAAAATGCAATATCAATTTTGAAGTGTTTTTTTTTTTAAATGAGAGGGCAATTCTGGAAGTTGGTCCACACTAAGCTTGTGGAAAATTAACTCTCTAAAATTTATTAGGAGGAGGAGGAATATTACCTCTTGTTGTAAGCATACATATCTTATTATGAGCACACACAATCAAATTTACAGATGTATTTGTTTTCAATGAATATTTTCTATTCCGGTTTTACAGTAGCACGCTGCATTCCTAGCAAGCGAATTGGCAGTTTTACCCTGGAGGCAGGAAATCCAACTACTGTATGCTTCTCTATTGGGAAGGAAAAATGAGGTGATATCATCAGTGAAGAGATGTGCTGTAACAGAGGTCTCCAAACTTGGCAACTTTTCAGACTTGTGGACTTCAACTCCCAGAATTCTATGCTGGCTGGAGAATTCTGGGAGTTGAAGTACACAGGTCTTAAAGTTGCCAAGTTTGAGCACCCCTATCCTAGAGCCAGCCTTATTCCAGTGAAGACAAGGAAACTCAAAGCACAAAATCGGATAGAGATGCATCAGGTAGATTTTATTACAGATAGAAAGGTTGTCACTTTAATTTTTCTTATTTCAAGCTAAAAGTTCCCGAACAGAAACTAGCTAAAGAGCTATCTTTATTTACAAGTAATAACTGTCAAGCATTCACATTTCAGTGACATCCGAGACAAAAAGCTACGTTGTTCTCTCAAGGAAGGTCACTTCCTAACTCTCTTCTCAAATGAGGTCCATCTGACCAGAACCTGGCCAGAACCTGGTTTGTAAAAATGTGGGTTTTCTATTCTGGTGTAGAACCTTGAAGATTTGTAGTTGTTCTTGTTGTTTTGCAAACCTAGAAGTGATAGCTTTGCTACATGTCTTGCAATTTTTTTTTTATTTTACAGCTATGTTACTTGTTAATAGCAGAATATATCCATGATGCAACAGGAGAAATATCAAAATTAAACAACAAAAGGTGCCTAGTCCACCAGAATTATTGCTCAAACACACCTTTTAAGGCCCTGTCCCACTGCACTTACAGATGCAAAGAAGATGTAAAAAAAATTCAAAAAAGCTTGCCACCCGTTGGAAAACGCTATGCATCCATTGTGTACTCATTGCATACGTGTTTCATATGCTCTATCTGTCGAGCATCCGTCCACTGCAATTTCATCCGTGCAAGAAGTTTTGAGCTGCACAAAACTTTGTGAACGGATGAATTTTCCGCCGTGTACAATGTAAATCCGCGACATACGAGCAACAAACGTTCTATGTCTGTTTATCAAACATTAAACGTCCGCTGTATCCTCTCTGCATCCTTTGGGCATCCTCACAACTCACATCCGCTGCAGCTGAAAACGGAAAGAGGGAGGAAAGAAAAGGTACATGGAACGTCTATACATCATTAGTAGCATGGAAATAGAAAGGATGTGCAGTGAACAGTTTGCATCCGATATACATCTGCGTGGCATCCCCATTCTTTCCTTTAGGCGTACGTAATGCATCTGCTTCAACCGCTATGCGTCTGCTTCAAAATTCTCCCCCGGAATCCCTTCGGAGGTGTCATCCTCTTCCATCCGCTAGGCTTCCTATGAACATCCGTTTAACATCCCCGCTACAAACTACCCACGTCCGTTCTTTTCCGTTCTTTTCTGTTCTGTTTATGCAAATTTTCACCATTTTTGGAGCAGATGACAACGGATGGAGCCACTCCCGAAATTTTGCTCATCTACTGTGTCCTTTATGCATACGTTTTGCATCCGTCGGCCAGTGGGACCGGGCCTTAACAGGTTGGTCAGAAAATCTTGAATGTTTTGCTGCTCATATTCACCATGTACAATCTGGTATAGTCCTCAGCACCGACATAAAATATTGCATTGAATATTGCAGTTTGATACGGCACACATTATATCTTTTTTTAAAAAAAAGCCTTGATATACATTTTCTCTTCACTTTTCCTTCCTGCTCCATCACATGCATGTCGTGCGTTCATTCACTGTTGGAAAAAAAATAAGTGGATGCTCAAAAGAATCTCTCTCGGAACAGAAACATTTTTAGATTAAAAATCTGAAAAGGGTTCCAAGAAAGCTAAAGGGAAAGCAAAGCTGCCTTGCATAGAGAAAATCTTGAATAATTTCTCTGGCTCCTGTCAGAATTCTGGTGCCGAAGTGACAGATGAGGTTCCCTGGGGCTAACATGCCAATGCCAATTAGCCATGTCAATCCACAAGTACACCAGCTGCAGGGATCTAACATTATTAGTGTATGATTTTTAAAACTGAACACATCAGCAATGTTAAGAGTTCATATAACTCCTAATTCTTAAAACTTGCCTCAGAAAGATTAACTGTGGAGTAGCAGCAATGACCTTAGACTCTAGCCTTTGAGAAGGCAATAGGAGTGCTATTCATTTTCTGTAATTTGATTATATCATGCACTGTTAATCAAATTAGCTTAAATTACAAATCTGCCCCCCCAAAAAATCTGAATTATCAAGTAATTTTTTTGCTTATGTTTCATAAATCTTTCTTATTTTAAGGGTATCAGCTCATGGTAGCATTGTCCTTGCTCTATTCCAAACTGCTTATTCCACAAAATATGAGATGTTCAATATATACATGACTAACCAACGAGGGCATCAATTTTCAAAGAATAAAATGACTTTTCAGGAAGCATACTGAGCCTTTTCAAGCTAACGTAAAACATGTTTGCTCTGTGATTGCTTTAAACATATGCATTTCATTTTTTAAGAAGGTTTTCAGCATCGGTGAGCGCCTTACAAAGTTACGAAAATAGTTGAGAATGAAATCAAATAGACCAAGGTAACTTATTGCTCACCTAAACTGTAGCTCAATGGAAGGATTTTTTTTTTTAAAGAGTTAGTGAACTAAGATCAATTCGCTACAGCCACAAACTACTATGTCTCTTTATGACTTTCACTGACATTTATGCTTATGCTCTAACTTCTTGACAGTTGCTGGAACTTCAGTAAATCAAAATTCATTCCTTACAATTTAGCAGATTTGACTGCATTGTCTATTTACTCTTTTTTACACACTTTGACGTTTCATTTGAGATTTTTTTAAAAGAATTCATTTCACTGAAATCCTCAATGTGGATGTACTTGGAACACATTTATTCTCTTTCAGAGCAACTCTGCACATTGTTATTATGATTAACTTTTCAATTAAGGTTCTGGACCACTGTAGGACTTGTTATTACATTTAACTTTATTGTTAAGGCTAGAAATATATTCCACACATTGGTTGAGTAAATGGGGGGAGGGGAGGGGAGTATGCAGCCTTGACACACTCCTTGACATAACCTGTTTCACATGTTCTCTGACTGACCCTGACCTGTATTTAAGTTTCCCATAAAGACAATGAGATGTTTTAGGATGCCCGTTTTTTCTGAGCACATTCCATACCTTGACGTAATTGACACAATCAAAGCTTTATCTGTAAACAATGAAACTGACTGACTACTTTTTGGGACAGTAGTCATTAAATGAGGAAATCAACTAGGAAATTGTGCTCATTAAACGAGGAGGTCATCTCGAGTGAGATGGGCAAAACCATCAAGGATAGGCATTCTCACAAAGTAAAGTCCCATGCTATGTAGAGCTTTAAACTGGCACATTAAACTTGTATCCTGGAGTTTACGTGGAACCAGTGCGGCACATACAGTTACATGGATGTATTGTGGCACATCCAAAATGCATATGTCACTGCATTCTGAATTAGCTGATGGTTCCAAATGCTCTTCAAAGCAGTCCTATGTGGAACATCAGGAAGCAAATTCAATGGAATTTGGACTCGTCGTCCTCCAGTGGCTTTCCACTCCTCTCTTGAGCCAGTTCATTTCCTAAAGCTCTTCCATGAACCAAGGGATCCTCCAGGATCAACAGCTACACCCCAGGCACCCAGTCTGCCTAGATCTTCTACTGTTGTCTGCTCATTTCAAGCAGCAACTAAAACCATAGGGCTGTGATGGCAAACCTATGGCATGCGTGCCAGAGGTGGCACACAGAGCCCTCTCTGTGGGCACGTGAGCCATCGCTCCCAGGTCAACTCTGCTGCACATGCACTTACCTCCCACTGGCCAGCTGGTCTTCGGATCTCTGTCATGCATGTGCGGGGGGCAGAGCACATGCGGGGCGCATGCGGGAAAATGAAGCGCATGCACGAGGGGGATGTGCACGCATCAGCGGTGGGATTCAAAAAAATTTACTACCGGATCTGTGGGCGTGGCTTGGTAGGTGTGGCAGGGGAAGGATACTATCAAATCTCCAGTCAGAGGTGATATTTGCCGGTTCTCCGAACTATTCAAAATTTCCACTGCTGGTTCTCCAGATCTGGTCAGAACCTACTGAACACCACCTCTGGTGCACATGCACTGGGGGGGGGGGGTGCGCATGCACAGGTGATGCACACGCATTGCATTTTGGGGGTGCGCATGCACATGCATGCTTTGGGCACTCAGTGCTGAAAAGGCTAGCCATCACTGCCATAGGACATTTGAGCTTCAGGAATTATCCAAAGCTTCCTCAGAAGCTCCACAGGGTCCAAACAGCATCTGGGACAGCATTATCCCATAGGTCCCTCCTCCCTGCTGTGAGGAACAGTCACAGAGAACTCCAAGGTTAACAGGAGGTAATCTATTCCCAACAAGGGACCAGATGACAACATGCACCAATTCAAAATCACATAGCCGCTGTCCTAAGGTGCAAAAGAGTTCTAAGGTATGACATCCCTCCCCCCAATATTTGGTCCTGAACGTCACTGCAGCAAAGCATGCTGCTCCACTGTGGGGCACATCTGCACACACAAACAAGTTGGTATCACCATCAATGAAAAAATACGCTTAGTGACAGGTGGTCTCAAACCTACATTAATTGAGAAAATATATCCTCTCACTGTCATTGCCCCACTTAAGGATAGAACTAGCAGCAGATGTGGAGAGAATCAAGTAAAAGGATGATCCTTGACATCCTCTGAACAGACATGTGCCCCAAGCCTGTTGACTCTAGGAACAAGTGTCATTTCCATGGCAAGAACGAACACAAGAGGGTACACAAGAACAAACTCCAATTAAAAGATGGAGAAAGGGGACCATCGAGCAAGGAATATTAAAGAAGGAAGGATCTGACCTGCCTTTTTTTTATTTTAAATTTTATTGAACAAAAACAAACCAAAGCCAAAAAAATACATTAAAAACACTGAACATGGTACAAACCTCCTAACCCACATATTTGGATCTGACCCTCCTTATATGACCTGGAGGACCCAGAATAGGTTGAGAGTCAGAGTGCCTAAATGATATACTCAAGTGGAGGCTCTTAGCAGGTAACAACATGCTGTGTGAACGTGGAGAGACAGAGCTCAGCCTATCTGCCGGTATGTCAGCTACCACCAGAAATATGTACCGATAATGATGTATTTTTGGCCAACGATAAAGCCAGAACGTGGCTTCATTTTGGCAGTTTAAAGTTTGATCTAGGCACGGAAGTAGAAGAAAAAGCCACCATGTATTGAGCTAATAACCTGGATCACGGTCATGGAAGCCATGAGCTACCAAGCTAAGTGAAAACAGGTTGAAATCCCCCAGCACCATATCCCAGCCTGGAGAACTCATCTACCAGACCGGCTGTCAGTCCTGAAGCCAGTTTGGAAGCATCTTCAGGACTACTACAGTGAGGCTGTGTGGAACTATGGGAACGTGAGGGGAGAGATAGAAATAGCTGGGGGATGTGTAGCCAAAATAGCATTCTTTCCCATGGGAGTCAAGAAGGACGCTCTACCAGGTGTTGGAAGGGCGTGGAACCAGAGTTGGGACTGCAACCTGATTGGATCATGTGATGAATGTGTGACCTGGGTGTAAGAACTTTGGGTTTTGATTTGGGTGAAGAAAACCCTGGGTCCTTCAGAGTCGGGTTTTCACCAGCTGTGCCAATATTACATTCCTAATAAATTTGTACTTTGAGGAAACCTTACGCCTCGGATTTTGATTGCTTTGGGTCTTTTACTTGGAACCCTGACACCGGCCCAGACTTGTAGAGAATATTCAAAATGAAGTTTTCTCAAGGCAAATCAAAACATTCTAAAGTTACAGATTTAAAAAAAAAACTAAAGAGAGAAAACATGCTTTGTGTGAATGATAAAAGCAGAGGCAGCAGATACAAATTTGTTTAAAAGTTCCCTTGCTTGGCGAGCACTTTATTATTGTTAGAAAGATGATGACCACAACTTTTCTCTCAAAGAACCATCTCCCAAAACTTCCAAATCAGGCTAAACCCATTAATACCTAACAGGGATACAAGTTTTTGTTTCAGACATTCTGTTATTTATTCTCCCTTCATTGTTTTATAGAAGTTCAATATTATTCTATGTGTTTTAGTAACCGTTTTGAAAGCTTCAAGCTAGGAAGTAGAACAAAGATTGATAAAGAAATGTGCACGTCTCACATTATTCTGCTGAATAAAACTACTGACACACAATGCTTTCAGCGCCGTTTCTTTCCCACTGAATTGATTTTGTTCTTGGATTTAAATATTTGGGATCTTCTTTGATGTACTTCCTCCATTTCCTGCCAGCTTTTTACCTTCTGTAAAAGATTACTTTCAAGAGTAATCTTAAGCCCACTTTTCCTATCTTATCAGATAAAAATAACTGCTGTGATCACATATCATTTTCTCCTCTAGCTGGAATCTGGGGTTCTCTTTGATCTCAGATATATCTTTAGAAGGATCGTCTTATATACATATATGTTACCAATACATCCCTTTTCTGGCCATCTTAAAAATGTCTTGCCGTCAACATGTGCCATCCAAAATAGATTTGGAAAGACTTGTGAATTTTTGTCCAGCCTCCAGTACCAGCGACTATCATTTTCAGTTCCTTGGTATTACAGAAATGTTGATTCATTGATTGCAACTGGTTGAGATGCTACAGTCCACATTCCTCCCTACGTTAGATCTAGTGTTGGTTTACATGTATCTTTTTGTACAGGCTCCTAAGTGAAATCATTGGCAGTTTTATTAAAACCGGAGACCAAAAGACATCTACCTATCTCAAGAATGAGGAACCTCTGCTGGCCCAGGTAACTCTCAGTGGTCTCAACCACCAGAACAATGAAGGCAAGATACAAGAATCATCAAACAGCGACTTCTGGAACATCACAGCTTCCACAATACAGATCTTGATACTTGCAGAAATAAAATATTTTTTTTTAAAAAAAACAGCCATTTCTAGAATTGACAAGATCTTCTTAAATACAATAGTAGGATATACGTTTCATCTTCTTCTTCCTAGCATATTCCCGCAGGTGCAGGGTCCGCTTTTCGGATCATTGAGCGCCACTTTGCATAGTCAGCTGCATCTCCAGGGTGCAGGCCTGCGACTTGCGTAACTTTGTTGATGGTGTCTTGCCATCTCTGTTTTGGACGCCCACGAGGTTGCCAGCCATTGACTTCTAATTGGTAGGCAGTCTTGGCAACTTCAGAAAATGCTGGTCTCTGGACGTGCCTGGACCAGCAGAGGCGGCCTTGTCTCATCTTCCCTATAATTGGTGCCACACCAAAATGTTGTTGTGTTGTTTGTGATGTGGTCAAGAAGGGAGATGCCCGATACCCAACAAAACATTCACATTTCCATGGGATGGAGAGAGCTTTCGGTCCCTGTTGTTGCTGTCCAGCATTCAGTGCCACAAAGTGCAACAGGGAGGATGGTTGCCTTGTAAATCTTAGATTTAAGCAGGATATACATTTCATGGCCTTGGTATTTAGTACCTGTGACCACTTGATAATTCCTCAGAAATTCTACAATAAAGATGATGCTGTATTTCTAAAGCTTGGCCATAGTCAAATGTTCCCAACGTGATCCTGAAATTATAGGGTCTTTATATATCATCATGCATTTGAGTAGAAAACTACATGTCTATATTTTATTGTATTTAGGCCAGTGGTGGGATTCAAATATTTTTACCACCGGTTTGGTGGACGTGGCTTGGTAGGCATGCTTTGCGCGTGTACACACACTTTGTTTACTTTGTAAACATGCACTTTGCACAGGCGCAGAGGCATTCTAACTCAACTCCTGCAAGCCTGCACTCTCCCAGTCTCTTCAACAGCTTCCGCGCGGCACTCTTCTCTGCCACGCAAAGCAGTTGCTCTTCAAATTCAGAGGATTAAGGTGAGTATGGGACCCCGGGTGGGTGGGTAGGCTCAAGAGCAGAGCATCTGAGAGAATTGGTTCGGTCTCCACTGCTCATCACCGCTACTGGCTTGGTAGAACCGGGCCGAACCGGGCCGAACCAGTAGAATACCACCACTGATTTAGGCGCATGGAGACAGGGAAAATCTGGCTCAAGTAACCATGGAAGCTCATAAAGTGACTTTGGGACAGTCTTTGTCTCTCAGCACAACTTACTCAGCACAACTAGCCCCACTGGGTTGCTGTTGCCAAGAAAAAGTGAAAGAAAGAGAATAATGGATACATTCTTGGGCTTCTAGAGGAAACAAAATATATATATTGAACAGATTAAAAAATAAACATCCTGCAGTGCTTATATTAAACTTAGATTTTACTTTAAGACTATTGTTACAATGGGCAGATATATTCCATTATAATAAGAAAGGGGGGAAAACATCCCAGTTTAGAACTAAACCTCAACTTATTTTAATCACTCTTTATTCAGTATAACATGAACAATCAGGTATGCAACCTGTGAGAAACACATCAACATCCAAAATCAGAACTGAGGCAATATTTTTGTTGGCTAATTCAATGTTTAGAAAATAGTATTGTTTCTAAGAATTTTTCACCAGTCAAGGTTTGATGGAATAGGAGGGGACAGGAAAAAAATGAAAAAGGTTGTTTTGTGGTCTTTGGACATGCTTATTGAAAGGCACTAGGGGAGTCCATGAGTTCTAGTCTCACCTTCGGCAAGAGAGCTACCTGGGTAAGTTTAGATTAAATACACTCTCTCAGTCCAACTTATCTTATAGGGTAGTTGTTATGGGGCAAATAGGAGGGGGAGGAAGGAAGTGTTAGGTATATTCGCTGACTTGAGGTTATAAAAATAATAAAAGCGGGAAATAAATACCTAAATAAAAGTTGATTCATCTTTTGATATGCAGAAATGTTGTTAAGTCACATTAACAGGCCTTCCACACTCCCAGGTTAGAATAAATAAATAATTGTTGATCCCCCATTTCTGTAAATACACAGTCTAGTTGCTAAACAATCAAAAGTTTCCTTCATTCTTGAAAGAAAGAGTCACCCAGGGAATTATAAAATAAATAAAGAACAACTGGAACAGCCTTCTTTCAAGTTCTCAGGATTTTTACCCAAAAAAATTCCCCAGCCAATGTGGCAACAATTGAAAATTCTGGAAATGAGCTCAAATCCTTAAAAAATGTTCAGATTGGGGAAGACTAGTATAGACTTAGTGTTTAGACGAATAACGCAAGTGGTAATTTAAGTTGTTGCTGTTGTTGTTGTTGGTTGTGAAGTTGTGTCCGACCCATCGCAACATTCCTCCAGACCTTCCTCTCCTCTATCATCTTCTGGAGTCCATATAAGCTCACGTTGACTGCTTCAGTTACTCCATCCAACCATCTCATTCTCTGTTGTCCCCTTCTTCTTTTGCCCTCAATCATTCCCAACATCAGGCTCTTCTCCAGGGAGTCCTTCCTTCTCATTAGGTGGCCAAAGTCTTTGAGTTTAAGTTGTTATATTAATACAAAACAATGTTTCAAAAAAAACTATCGGTTATTTAAGTTGCCTAACAACTTTATCAATTATCTAATCATCTTTGGGTACATGAATCTATTTTACCTAAAGAAGGATACTATGAAATCCAAAATATATTACAGGTCATCCTCACTTAACAATGGCTTGTTCAGCAATCATTCACATTTGCAAAAGCACTGAACAAGTGATAACTATGATAGTTACTCCCAGGAGTCTCTGTGGCGCAGTGATTAGAGTTACTAATCAAGCTGCAGCCAGCTGCCTATAATTTGGCAGTTCAAATCCCACCAGGCTCAAGGTTGACTCAGCCTTCCATCCTTCCGAGGTGGGTAAAATGAGGACCCAAATTATTATGGGCAATATGTTGACTCTGTAAACCTGATTTATATAAATCTGAATGCTATTGCTATTGCTATTGATCCTCAAAAGTTCTGGTCTTGGTCATGTGATTGTGATTTGTCACTCAGCAACCATATCAGATTTCCAGTCATTGCAGTGTCTCGCAATCGCATGACTCTGATTTGCAACCTTTCCTGCCAGCTTCCCACAAGCAAAGTCAATGGGGAAGCCGATAGGAAGTCAGAAATCGTGATCGCTTTCCCTGAATTAACCGCACAATCTTTGCTTAACAATGGTAACCCGGGACTGCTGGAATTGCTCTTGCTAAGTGCCATGTACATGTAACATCATGCTTTATAAACTTAGTATCAGAAATTCCACTCCTTTCATTAAGTGAGGACTACTTATATTATAAAAGTTTTGTTGCTTAATAAATATATCATTTTAATGGATTTATGAATTTAGATATTTTATTCAATTAACAGGCATTTAAATATATATGAGATTATGAGTGCAACAATCATGTGAGCAATACTTTCAATATTTTCTAGGTTAAGATAGCCATATTTGAAAAACTCCAAAAGAAACTTTGTTATTAAAAGTCTTATCCTTAAGGCTATTTGCTTAACTGTTGTAAATTATCCATGAACAGTTTGTACACAAATATTTAACATGACTCATGAGGGCAGGGTGTGGGACAATTATTTTTAACTTTACACCACTTTGTAAAATTATTCCTGTTATTTTTTTAATAACACTCTAAACACACAATGCCCTCACAAAATCCAAAGATTATCTTCCTGTCACATCTAAACCAAATTTCTTGTTTTTCATTCAAAGGCTTCCAGCTTCTGCACCACCCCTTTGCTGTCCTGTGTGAATGAATACTTTCAAGAATGCAGATTTCTCACACAATCTGTCTATTTTTAAATAATTCTAGAGCACAGCCCTGTGGTTCTTCTATTCCTACTGAAAGTAAATCTAAGTATATCCTAAACAACCCTACCATACACTTCATTCTAACTTCTTTTCACTCTTTTCCACCCTGCTGAACACCTAATGTAACTTCTTTACTTTAAGAATGGACTGGACCAGACCAGACCAGACCAGGAATAAGATAAGGATTAGAATTAGAATTAGAATTGAACCAGGGTGGGATTCTACTGGTTTGGACCGGATTGGGCGAACCCCTTATTCCCATGTTCAGCTTGATCCGAACCGGTTCATTCGAAAACTGGCAGTTTTCTTCACAGAGACTGCAGTTGAAGGTAAGCATAGGCTTGCCTTTTTAAAATGTGGAGCGCGCATTTGGCGTGAAAGTGCACAAAGCATACGCTCACCAAACTGGATACCAGTGGTATCCCACCCCTGATTAGAATGAAATAGAATTCTTTATTGACCAAGTATGACTGGATACACAAGGAATTTGTATCTGGTGCATAAGCCCTCAGTGTACATATAAGCAACAATATGATCATAATCATAAAATACAATCATCATAAATCATAAGATTATGCTTCTGGTAGTTCTGTTGTTTTTTATTATTGACTTTTAATGCACGTCACATTATATATATTTTTTCTCCATGAAAAATTTATTATCAACAACTTTAATGATAATTAAATAACCGACTGCTCCCAGAAAACCAATTTGCATTAGATCGGCAGGGCTGACTGGAAGGCATCAGTTGAAGAAGACTAATACAACATGACAACACTCTTCAGCCCAGAAACTTATTTGTCTTTTCAGCTCCAAAAGAAATGTAGATTTGGGCTCTAGGTATCAGTTGAGCCAATGAAGGGACTATATCTCATGGAATGAAAAGAGGATTATAAATATATGGATTATAAATATATACATAGCTTTCATGCTTTTGTATACTGCATTACAATAGCATTACTTACCAAATTGGCCATGTAAATTGTAAGCAACCCTCTCCTATAAACCAAAACAAAAAAAGAGAAGAGTAATTATAAGGGCATTCA
Organism: Laticauda colubrina; assembly: GCA_015471245.1. Classification (NCBI taxonomy): domain Eukaryota; kingdom Metazoa; phylum Chordata; class Lepidosauria; order Squamata; family Elapidae; genus Laticauda; species Laticauda colubrina. Next base: position 9,125,977 of record BLBF01000006.1, on the reverse strand, counting down.
AAACTCATGTCAAACACAATGCATTCAAGAATTCCATCATATTTAAAAGGAAATTCTGTTAGTAGACAAAGCAATGAAAATGCCATCCTGTTCCTTCAGCAGTTTTACTATATACCACGGGGGTATTACTATACACCATGGGTGTCAAACTCACCACATCATGTTGATGTCACATGACGTATCGCAATGGTTTTTTTGCCTTTACAGAGCTGGGGTGGGTGTGGCCTGCATGTGATGCATTCTGCCAGTGGGCCACCAGTCTGACACCCCTGCTAGATACAACAAATCTGCTGGTTGATGTGATCAAACTTGCTGTTGTTATTCTTAATCCTTTCTCAAAGAATGCTCTAACCTGTACAAGCTTTAACCCAAAGCCTAAGAAATTGTGGTGGGATGTAATCTGGAGTCACGGGAGGGAAGGGCTCTTCCCGAGTGGGCAGAGAGCTGGAATGTCTGGTGGGCAGAAGAGGGCAAGGATGGCTCTTCCCTAGCTATTCATAGAGTGTATCTATGAATACTAAAGCAAATGACTGCTTTAGTCTGGCAAGATTCTGCCTGTAGACAAACAACAGTAAAGAAACTTGTTCTTGCCTCCTTCTTGCTTCCACCAGTGGGTGCTCCACCACTGTAGGTTTTCATGAAGAGATTGGGCAACCATTTGTCTGTTTTCACATACAGAATGCCCTTAGTTTAATCTGGATAGGGCTAGGAAAATCCCCACTGGAAATCTAAAAAGCTGCTGCCAACTTGTGTAAATAAACATGCATGTATAGAACCAGTAATCTCATTTAAGGTAAGGCAGCTTCTTTTGTTCCTGTCTCATCATTTTTTTTATCTTGATACAGTTGCAAAGTTGTCCAATTTATTAAAGTGTCTTGCCAAATATATCCAATACATTCTTAAGACAGATGCACTCTCACAAAACATTGCAGAATACAGTAATAGCAGTGACAATAGCATTTAGACATATATACCGCAAGAAGTACAAGAAGTAAGGCACCCACAAATCCTATACTACAATTTTGCTCCTTCTGGTTTTGTGAATGCCACATGTCACTGTGTATTGTACTTCTGCTGAAATCTGTCCCATACTGTATTTCTGCTAAAGAAAAACACAGTTCACAACACATCTATTACAAGGACAAATCTTTTGCATTGGCTCCAACTGGAGGCAGCTTATACGGCTATTTTTTTTTTCTTTAACGTGAACTTTAATTGCATAAAACTGTTTGGAACAGGGCTCCTTCAGAAGATAGAATCTAATCTATAAACACAGTCATTTTAAAAGTTAAATATAGAAGTTAACCTGTGCAACTAAATCAAATGCAAAAAAATTACCCAGAGACCTCAAACCCACAATCAAATCAAGAAATGGCCAATTTATCCTCTGGACAGCTGCCTAAGTGATTGGCTCACAATTCCATATCTGGAACTACGATGGGGTTAGTGGGAGGGAAGTCTGAAATAACAAAGCGTTACAGTTGATGTTTAGATTATGCTTAATCACTCACACCCAACTATTTCCTTCTTTCAACTGAAGTCTGACGGAGAGACCCTGGTGCAAAAGTTCACATAAAACCAACAAGAACAGCTAAGCTTCAAAATAAGAGGACTAAAAATGCAGACAGGGATAGAGAAATTTCAATCTAAACAATACCCATGTAGTGAGGCTGTAGTGAAAGAACTTGTCATGAAAACAAATATCTATCACAAGATGTGGTTTACAGATTCCCCATCAGTAAATCCAAGAAACAATTTCAAACAGCTGAAGCAACTTTGCACAATGTTGGCTCTGCACTGTAAGTAGGATACCACAAAATACTTATTTAGGGTAGCTTATTCGTCTTAGCAATGAAGTAAAATAATGACTCCCTGCAATGTTATTATGGACAAAATGAGATGAAGTATTGTATTTGAAATGTTAGAAAAACTTGACAATGATGCATTGTTATAAAGGTAAAGGTTCCCCTCGCACATATGTGCTAGTCGTTTCCGGCTTTAGTGGACGGTACTCATTTCCATTACAAAGCCAAAGAGCCAGCACTGTCCAAAGACGTCTCCATGGTCATGTGGCAGCCATGACTAAACGCCGAAGGTGCACGGAATACTGTTCCCTTCCCACCAAAGTGGTCCCTATTTTTCTACATGCATTTTTTACATGGTTTCGAACTGCTACGTTGGCAGAAGCTGGGACAAGTAACGGGAGCTCACTCTGTTACATGGCACTAGGGATTCGAACCACCGAACTGCCAACCTTTCTGATCAACAAACTCAGCGTCTTAGCCACTGAGCCACCACATCCCTTGCATTGTTATATAAGCATATAATTACATTTATTAGAGTCCTATTAGCATTGCATATGAATTTTCATTTAAAGCTAATGTGATGACCCAGGGTGTGCACAAAGACAACACAATCAAATAATCAATAAGAGTCCCTTTATTATCTCCAACTTTGTCCCCAAAGTCTATATTACCTTTTGGCTGAAGAAAAACTGTCCCAGAAACAGCCTTTGACTGCAGAAAATTCAGTCTGAAACAGGGTAAACACAAACTGTAACTTAAAGTCCAAACAAACCAAATTGAAGCAATCAGTTTGGCATAGCAGGAGCAGGAATTTCAGACTTGAAAGCACAGCAAAACTCACAGAGTTGGGAAGATGCCAGGAACACAGATAAGCCACATGATACAAGATAAAGTCATGTTTGCTCCCAACAGCCTGCTGCATGTACCTTGACTTTATTATAAACTGTGTTCCCAGCTGCAGCTAATGAAGGTGATCAGAGCCCTTTCCTCCCCCATAAGCCACACACAACCCACGTTGCTCCCTTCTCCATTCTTCCTTACATGCCCTGGGATGAAGGGTGGGGAGCTAAGTCTTCCTCTGAATTCCCTCTCCCTTCCTCTTCCTCTTCCCTGCTCTGCCCAGCCAGACTTTGCCCTTCCTCAGCCATTCCCACTCCCTGTCAGCTGTTCAGCTTCCTCCTCAGGTTCAGACTCCAACAGAGGCATGACAGATAACTTGACCTGTCTGATATTGTTAGTGTACCTATTATTTTGCACAAATCAAACTTTATTATTGGTAACGTTTACAGAATCTCTAATTGATAGACGTATGTCTCACAAAGGCGGCTACCACTCCAGGGCAAATTATGCATTGTAAAAGATAGTTTAGAGGTGGGAGATACTTCCAATGTGATCTATTGGATCCCCTGCATGGATTGCCCCTGTGATTAAGTTGGACAAATAGGGACAAAACTAACCACCAGATTGCAAGAACACAAGCGAGCAGTCAGATGAGGAGACCCAAATTCACTGGTAGTCTCACATTGCAATGAACAAGGATGCACATTTAATTTCGCAGATACTAAGGTTTTCAGCAGAGCAGGTACAAAGATAGCCAGGGAAATGATTGAACCCTGGCCCCTTATCAGTCAACAGGAGTGCTGAATTACCACTAGCCTATCAAATTCTTAGAGCCAAGGGCTTGGCAGCCGAAGGAAATGACAGTCAATCGCCAGCCATCAACACACCAATCAGCCCAAAGCACATGTTCCGGTAGAGAGAAGTTCCCTGAAAATGGGCTCCACCATGAGTCCAAAAGCTCAGAAGAGTACATCTCTAATCCCGGTGACCGACGCACATTCAATCTCCCATCAGTTGTATAACTGTCTCTCATGGTCTCTTCTATTTAAGCCCATGTCACACTGCACCAACGGATGGAAAGAGGATGTAAAACGGAGAGAAACACTTGCCATCCATTGGTTAACGCGATTCATCCGTTCTGTACTCACTGCGTCCATTTTTCATCCTCTCTATCCGTCCAGCATCCGTCGACTGAGGTTCCATCCGCTCAAAGAGTTTTGAGCTGCTCAAAACTTTTTGAGCGGAAAATGTATCCAACACGTCCGTTCTGCATCCGCAACGCATACAGGGAACATCCGTTCTACATCCGTTGTCATCCGTTACGTATCCACTATATCCGCTAGGCATCCGCTGCACATCCGCACAACTCAAATCCGCTCCAGCGGAAAACGGACACAGGGAGGAGGTGAAACGGACGTGGAACGGACACAAAGCGTTAGTAGCACGGATGGAGAAAGGATGAAAGCGGATGCAGCTCGCAAAGAAAGCATTTAAAACGGAAAAAACGTTCGTAGAGGGGACCTATCTCGGATATTAAGGATGTCTAGAGGATGCCTAGAGGATGCAAAAGGACACATAGTGGAAAACCTATATTGCCTATAAAAAGGGGGAGCAACTCACCTGGATTTCACTTTCAGCCCAGCAGCCCTGTGGTGCAGACCTCTTCAGCCTTCATTTGGATCTTGCTCTTCCACAGCATCCAGTCATCTCCACCACGGATCGTAACACACTCCTTTTGGAAGCCACCATTGTTCTGCAACAGTGCGAAGCCATCTACGGGCTCTTTCAACTGTTCTACGGGAAGAAAAGGAGGCGTCCAAGAAGTGTCTGGGTCCGAAGATGGATCAGGAGAAGAGCAGAATACGGACTGCCTCTTCCTCCCTTTGGCAGGGCCATATGGGCCCTCATCAGAGGGGCTTCCAGGTTGTAGGGGCTGCTCCTCCACACCACCACCACCAGCAGCAGCAGCAGCAGCAGCAACAGTAGCAGCAAAAGCAGGACCAGCGGCAGCAGCAGCAGCACCAGCACCAGCAGCACCAGCAGGACCAGGAGCAGCGCCAGCAGAGTAAGCACCAGCAGAAGCACCAGCACCAGGCGCAGCGCCAGCAGAGTAAGCACCAGCAGGACCAGCAGGACCAGGAGCAGCGCCAGCAGAATAAGCACCAGCAGAAGCACCAGCACCAGGAGCAGCGCCAGCAGAGTAAGCACCAGCAGAAGCACCAGCACCAGGAGCAGTGCCAGCAGAGTAAGCACCAGCAGAAGCACCACCACCAGAAGCAGCATCAGCAGAGTAAGCACCAGCAGAAGCACCACCACCAGAAGCAGCATCAGCAGAAGCACCACCTCCAGAAGCAGCATCAGCAGAAGCACCAGCACCAGAAGATCAAGGCCGGACAGCAGAAGCCCCAGCAGAAGCAGAGTCAGGGCCAGGGGGTGGGAGGGTGGCCCTGTCCCTCTTGCCAGGGCTGGCAGCAGATAGCAGAGGCTTCCTTTTCTTTCCCATGGTTGTTGGTTTGCTGGCTGGCTGGCTGGCTGGCTGGCTGGCTGGCTGGAGAGCTGTGTCTGGAAGCAGGTCTTTCCTCTGAATGGTGACCTGCTTGGGAGCTGCTTCCATTTATATCCGCGGGGCTGATGCAATGCATCCTCCCCGCATGCGCAGTGAACGCTAGGCATCCGCTAGGCATCCGCTAGGCTTCCGCTAGGCTTCCGCTGTGCATCCGCTTCATCCGCTCGGCGTCCGCTCTGCATCTGCTCTTTCCGTTCCGCGTCCGCTTTGCTGCACTCCCCCAGAAGCCTTGCGGATGTGCCATCCACTCCCATCCGCTTCCATCCGCTAGGCTTCCGTGGAGCATCCGCTTTCCATCCGCCCTACGTCCTCCCCCTGTCCGTTCCTTTCCATGTTGTCCGTTCTGGTTATGCAAATTTTTGCCCCTTTTGAGAGCAGATAACAACGGATGGAACATTTTTCTCGTCCGCTGTGTCCTTTTTACAAACGTTTTGCATCCGTCGGCCAGTGTGACAGGGCCTTAACCATAATACATTTGTTACCTAGCAAGTATATACCTACAGTACGTTTTATTATTTATAATTAATCTTGCCCTAATTGACCCCACATCATTAGCAATGTATTTGTGTCTGATTTTGTTGTCATTTTCCCTCTTTATCCTTTTTCTTTCTGATGTGGCATCAAAGTTGCATGCCTTACTTCACAAATTCCACAATAAACATTGCATAATCATGCTGCTGTTTCTCTCAAAGTCCTCTTTCTTCATAAACTACAGGTTTGCCTCATTTTATGCAAATTTATGTTATCTGAATTTGTTATTATGTGATTAATGACTTTTGTCCAAGAACGGGCCACTCTGCAGTGTTCCTTCTCTGCTGCGGTTTTAATTTAGACTGAATTAGTTTTTAGCCTTTAATTAAGTAAATTAAATTAGTCTTTTTTCCTTTTGTCTCTCTACTGGTTCCTGGAGCACAAAATATTTGATTTGATACTGCTTTATTGGGGGGGAAAGAATTGCTATATAATGCAACTTGCAACACAGGACTGGAAATACGCCAAAACATCTCGCCTAAATACATCCCAATAGTTGCATCCATATTTAAGTGAAAGTGTACAAAACTGATGAACAAAGACAAAAGGGTATTTGAGGAAGGTTACAAACAGGCAATAATAAGCCTGACCTGTGAAAACAACTGACTTTCTCTCCTTTCTCTCTTTGCAACACCGGAAGAATTTGGTATATTTTGAAGATGAGAAAAGAAACTCCTACATCTTTGATATATGAACAATCATTGAAAATTCCCAGGACCTTTATGAAAACTGCTTCAATGGTCAAAGAAAAGACAAATTGAATGAAAGCTCCCCACCTGTATTTTTCAGTAACATGCAGGCATTTATCCTTTGTTCTTCTACAGTGATAACACACCAACAGTGATCATTTCAAACATCTAAAACATGAAAGTGAATTTTATTCAAATGAGAAAGAGAGAGAGAGAGAGAGAGAGGGAGGGAGGGAGGGAGGGAGGGAGGGAGGGAGGGAGGGAGAGAGAGAGAGAGAGAGAGAGAGAGAGAGAGAGAGAGAAAGGGAGGGGGGAAGAAAAAAGAGAGAGAGAGAGAGAGAGAGAGAGGGAGAAAATTGATTAACAGAGTTGGAAGGGACCTTATAGGCCAATCCCCTGCCCAAGCAGACCCTACACACCATTTCTGACAGATGGCAGTCCAGTCTCTTCTTGAAAGCTTCCAGGTGGGTATATGAGGGAGGGAGGGAAGGGGAGAGAGAGAGAGAGAGAGAGAGAATGCAGTATGTCTATGTGTGTATAGATAAAGAGAGAGGAGGGAGGGAGAGGGAGAGAGGGAGACAGAAAGAGAATTTCCATTCTGATGTTTGCTTTGGTGCTAAGAACACAATATTGTTTTCTCATCTCCAGAGCCATACCATTCCATCATAGCTTTAATGGTAGCTACAATCCACAAGGCACCAAACATCCTTAACTATCATCCTTAACTAACATCCTTAACAAAAGCCGAGAGCTGTGTACAATTTTGTTCACTATGAGAAACACCATGTTTAATTGTCTCAATAAATTATGAAAATGTGTTTGTGTTTTGGAACATTTATTCTCCTTCCTGAAGAAAGATAAGAAACTAAAACAAAAGTTTAATTTCCTGGTCATCAAGAGGTCATCGGGCACTAATTAAAAAATAATATTTTTATTTAAAGTAAAACCAAGATTCCCACTGTGGGAATATTGATGTCTTATGTTAGAGAGAGAAAGAGAGAGAGAAAGAGAAAGATCTTCCTTCACCACCAAGTATGTTTTTATCAATGGCATCTATTAATTGGTTATTTAGTATAGAGTGCTCAACAATAGCTCACCAGACAGACAAATTACAAAAAAAAAAAAAAAAAAGGCTGTTCCTGGATCAAAATGATATGTACTTACATTTTGTATGTCTGAAATGAGAAATAACAAATTGAATTTTATTTGGGGAGGCTGTAGTTCAAAGGAAGGGCCCATAATTGAATGAATTACATTCTGGATCAGAGGATGGGGTGGGGGAATCCAAAACAAATTTAAGACACAGGCAACATGTGAACTCTTGCAATTCCATGGCTCGATTTATTTTCTGATTCTGTCCGCAACCACGTCTGAATCTGCTCACAGTGAATGTATGAATCAAAAAAATAAAATAAAATACGGAAGCAACCGTGTATCTTAAGACAGCTAATTGATATTTGATCAATTAATGAAGTGGTTTTCTCCACCACTTGAATATCCAGATTCAGAACTTAAATTGTTAAAATTCCAGAATAGGCAACTTGGTTTTTAACATAAACATCCACATCTTTATTAATTTTAGCATTTAAAGGAACTCCTCTATTTTATATAGCATGAAAGTTAAAGTCACAGATTGGGAAGGGAGGCCCATGAGCCTTTGAGAAAGCTGGTAAGTATGAAGATAGCAAATAAGTTTTCTAAATGCCTTGAAAATATTAAACCCAGAACACAGGCACTGCATTGTGAATAGAAAGGGTTTTGGTTTTTTTGAAGCTTTTCCTATCCCACTTTTATTATTTTTATAAAGAACTCAAAACAGCAAACATACTCCTCCCTCCTCCTATTTTCCCCACAACAACAAACCTATCAGATGAGTTGGGCTGAGAGAGAGTCATCCAGTTGGCTTTCATGGCTAAGATAGGATCAGAACTCACCGTCTCCTGATGATGACTGGCTCAAAATTACCCACCTGGCTTTCATAAGAAGACAGGACTAGAATTCACAATCTCCTGGTTTCTAGCTTGGTGCATTAACACTAGACAAAACTGGCTTTTGAATTAAAAAGTGCTAGACATAGCCTGAGGAATATTTTTGTGGCAAAACCATAGAACTTCAATTCAGAATTTGCTTGCTCTGTAGTAATACACTAGGTACCACTATAATGTTAACAGGCACAAAATAAATACTTAGTTCTATCGAGAGGACACTTGAAGGGAGACAAGAGAAAACACACACACACACCTTTTCAAAACCACTTCTAAACTTTATTATCATTAGCTGAGATTAGATTTCTTTCCCAGTGGTGTGATTAAACAAAGAAAGATTTACAGAGCTGGTCTCACTCGTCAAATAATAAAACAATCAGCTTCTAAAGAGAGACCGAAATCTCTTGTACGTAGTGTGCCAGAATTGTTACACTGCTTTTTTTTTTTTACATATAACTTTACTGAATTTCAAAAAAACCCAACAAAATAAATGAGCAAGAAGAAAAAATAAAAAAGGAAAAGTCAGGAAAATGATAAAAGTGCAAAAGAAAAGAGAAAGTAAAGAGAATAGAAATGTCTTCCAAGTTCCTTTGGCACAGATATGTGAAATCTGAAATCTGGTCACGTTCTCTCAGGTGACCAAAGCTACTTCTCAAGATGGAATTGTTAAATTCTCAGCAACAGAACCTGAAGTGATCTGATAATATCATTATTGAAAATAATATTCCTTGGGGTCACTGTGTGGAGCAAGCCTCAAACCTACTCCACAAAATTACATGCTGCGTAGTGTATTTGCTACTTCTGCCTGGACATGGAAAAGTACATCAGACCCAGAGTTCTCACAAATTACAGATCTGTGCATACCCCACTCTGCTATGTTTCCAAAAATGGTTTAAATACAATTATGATGAGAATTTTCTCAGAGTAAAGGATAAGTCCCATGGAACAACTCTGAAACTTACTGTTACAAAAATGTACATAAAATACACATAGGAGAAGGTAGTTACTTTGATTACTTTAACAAAAATATGCAACTTGTTAGGATTTGCTCTTTATCTGCAAGGACACATTGCATAACTGATTAATTCACAGCTTTTGCAACAGTGAATACTCCTGGCTGTTTCACAAACAGATATATAGAAGGACATATAGAGTTGAAGGTATATAGTCCATGCTGTTTTTCTTTGAAGTTTCAGTAGGATAGTGCAAAACGGGAAATGATCAAGAAATCCTTTATAAGGCCCTGTCCTATATCTCATCACAAAAATGCAAAGATATTTTATCTGAGATCAATTGTTTTTAAAATCCAATATTCTTTGCTCCTACATAATCGCTAAGCTAGCTCCGTGTGACCCACACTTTTAGATGAAGTCCATCCTCACTTCTCCAGGCAAATTTTCCAGAAAAATTACTCTCTAGAACAGTTTCCTCAATCCAATGTTTCCAGATTTAATAGAACCCAGCTACCATGTTCCTTGGGCAATAATGAACTTCTGAACGGGGTGATGAGCATTTTGAATGATGCAGTTCTGAGATCAAATCAGCCGGCAGTATGCTGGAAAGGCTATCCTTTATAGTTAATAAATTACAGCCGAATGTGCCTAGATGGTTTTCCTATTAGACAAACAGACTCCTGCTCAAGAGTGGAGCAGATAAGAGCTTTATTAAGCACCGGTTCAAATGTCCATATTGAAAGGACAGAGGGATGGGATATTTACAGAGCCTTAACAAAATACCCTCCTTAGGTGGTGAGGTCATTAACATCCCGTGGGAGAAAATTAAAACTTATATGTCAACAGAAGAACTCTTTAAAAACCCAGGGCTAAAATCCCAAGAACTTTCTACTGATCAAAATTTGTTCATGGTGCAAATACATGAGGCTGCTAAGCTGGATTTACTCAATAATATCTCTTTATATTTAGTAATATCTCTTATTTTCCTACAAAGAATTTCAAAATGGTGAAAGGGGAAAACAATTCAAAAATTACATGTCTAATTTAGACTATTGTCCTGGAAGAAAATATATTTCAGACTATTTTCATCATTGACATCAATCAAGTGGATGTTTCTATTATGAGCCGTGGTGATGCAGTGCTAAGAGTGCAGTACTGCAGTCTCCTTCTGCTGACTGCCAGCTGCCTACAATTTGGCAGATTGAGTCTTACCAGGCTCAAGGTTGACTCAGCCTTCCATCCTTTTTGAGGTCGGTAAAATGAGGACTGATTGTTGGGGGTAAAAGGCTGACTCTGTAACCTGCTTAGAGAGGGCTGTAAAAGCACTGTGGAGTGGTATATAAGTCTAAGTGCTATTGCTATTGAGAAAAGTTTGCCACAAACCTCTCTATCTTTTCATTTTTCTCTGTGGTTGCCACCAGAATTCATAAGGCAGAAAACAGCTTTATTCCTTCCCATAGGAAAGACATGAAGTCATGTCCTTCAGAAAAGCATTATAAATAATACTGTAAAACAAAACAAAAAAAAAGAGTATGAAAATTTGCTGCCAAGCTCCACTTTCTGCTTAAGAACTTAGGTGGTGTTTTTTTTCACAAGTTTTTTTTTTTCCTGTTTTAGACGTGCAACATAACAATGTTCAAATTGTCCTTGGCACAAATGCTGAAAACCATACAAATTCTACTTACGGAATGAAACAATAATGCTGGAGAGAGTTTCATCCCCTTAAGTAGTTGATTTATAGACTGCTAGCAATCCATGACTATACCTTGAAAGTTGTCATAGGATAATATTAATTTAGAGTTCAATCATTTGAAGCAGAAGAAAAGAGAAGGGATATCTTTTTTTCAGGAATTAATTTACACAGATAATAGCCATCTTTCAGAAATTCTGAAAGGGGTTTTTTTTTTTTAAAGGATGGATGATTTAACTCTTCAAAGATTAACCCTGAAGATTTATTGGAGCTTTTAATAAAATACTTTAGCGGATCCCCACAGCTGAAAGGAGGGAGTCAAAATCGAAATTTTTCACATTTCAACTGGACCTGAAATATTATCTGAAAATCTCTGCAAAACCTGAACAAAAAATGAAGGAAAGGGGGTGATGTCATTAGGTATGTGCTGTGTCCTAAACTAGAATCCAACCTGGAAAAAATTCACCTGCAAGTGATCTATTTTTGTTGCCTTTCTTGCAAGAGCTGTTAAAGCCAGAGAAAAAGTGCAAAGCAACTTCAACTATAAAGAATACAAATTCAAGCTCTGTTGGCTGCATTAAGCTTGCACTTGATGCTTGCACACTTGGAATGTGAAGTATCCCTTTGGAGAGAGAGTCACCATTCAGCTGCTCACGCCAAAGAGAGAAAAGGGATAATTAAGCTTGGAGCTTTAATATTTCTGTTATGACGGGAGGCACAGCAAGGATGCAAGAAGTCAGATCAGGCTGGCGTTCAATCCAAGAAGGGGTGGCAAACTATGCCGATTTTATGAACTCTGGACTTCTACTCCCAAAATTCCTGAGCCAGGAAGGTTGGATCAGGAATTTGGGGAGTTGAAGTCCACAGGTCATAAAGTTGCCATACCTGCCCACCATGATTTAGCAGGTAGGAAATTCACTTTGTTTCTAACTACAGCACCGCTGGTCCTTGGCTTACAACAATTTGTTTAGTGACAGTTCAAAGTTACAATGTTACAGAAAAAAGGGGGCTTGTGACTGTTTTTCACACATACGAATGTTGTCTCCATGGTCACGTGATCCAAATCAAAATGCATGGCTCATATTTATGACGGTGTCCCAGGGTCACATGATTACCTTTTGCAAATCTTCTGACAAGCAACATCAATGGGGAAGACAGATTTACTGAACAATCTGCATTACTAACTGAATATCTGCAGGGATTCACTTAACAACTGTGGCAAGAAAATGGGGCAAAATTCACTTAACAAATGTCCTGCTTAGCAATGTAAAATTTGGGCTCAACTGTGGTCGTAAATAGAGGACAATCTGTATAAATGCCTGAACCACTGCAACCTAACTGAGGGGAAGCTTCTGAATCGGCTTCTTCTTCAATCAGAGGAAAGACACCTACCTAAACTGGTTCACGGAAAATGCAACCACTTCCAATCTTCACTGTCTTACGTTATACAAAGCTCCAACAATGGAACGTCACGTAGAGGAAATGCATTATACTTAAAGAGATCAAGGTAGATAAGAAAGTACCTTTTGTTTTAAAATAAAAAAAAGATAAGAAAGCACTTTAAGTTTTGCATTGTTAGGGAATGATGTGAAGTTTTAAAATCATTTATTCTGTGCTACTGCCTAAATACACATGTTCAGAAAACATTCAATGTCAGGATAGTCCTGAGCAAGGAGCCTTATGGTCTTTCCTCGTAGTTGCAGTAACAGCAGCAACCGTGTGGTTCAACTCAGGTGCTTGGAAAGAGGCTCACAATTGTTACAGAATGCCATGGTCAAGGGGTAGTAATAGCAATAGCACTTAAGACTTATACACTACTTCACAATGCTTTACAGCCCTCTCTAAGCAGTTTACAGAGTCAACCTATTGCTCCCAACCATCTGGGTCTTTGTTTTACCTATCTCAGAAGGATGGAAGACTAAGTCCACCTTAAACTGATCAGGATTGAACCGCTGGCATTCGGCAGAATGAGCCTGCAATCATTCTAAGCCCTGTGCTGCCATGGCTCTTTATAATCCCCGTTTGCAACCTTCACTATCAGCTTCTAACAAGCAAAGTCAATGGGAAAGCCAGCAGGAGGGTGTAAACCATGATCATGTGACCACAGGATGCTGTGACCATGTGGGATTTGCCTAACTTTTGATCATGTGATGATGGGGGTGCTGCAATGATGATAAGTCACTTTTTTTCAATGCCACTGTAACTTTGAATGGTCACTAGATGAACGCTTGTAAGTCGAGGTCTACCTGAATACTTATTTCTGATTTTAAAAAGAGGTTAGTTTCTGATCTTTTGGGTGAGAAGTCTAAATATTAAATACTTCGCATCTATGTGACAAAAAGCATCTTATTTACACCAAAGGCTGTAATCACTTCCATCCAGCTTTCCTTGAAAAAAAATTGTTTAGCAAAAATGGCAAGATTCTGTTTGAGGAATGTCCTTGCTGACTTAAACCCCCCTAAAAAAAAATTTCCTAAAGAGAAAAGGGATAATTTGAGTTCCACAGAAGCTAGCTAGCCTGTAGAGTTTTCAACTGGTCTCTCATTTACAATGTAATTAAAATAAAATCTAATGGTGCTGCTCCATAATTTTATAATCAAAATCATCCATCTCCTTCATACTGATGTATCAGGAGCCCAAATTATAGTGGGACAGAGAAAGGAGGGAGGGAGAGAGAATAGCAACAAACATGAAAGTGAAAAGACTCCGAGTTCAGAAGTTGTGGGTGCTCTTAACACTGGAGGCTTTCAAAAAGATACTTGCAACTTGTCTGGAATGGTATAAAGCAGAGCTCCCCAAGCTTTCTGGGTTGGCAGCTCGAAGGGGGGGAGGGGCAGATGCCTTTACGTGAGCATGTGCATGAGCAAACTGGGCTATGAGTACACGAACGGAGCCGCAAGTGTGAGAAGCAAATGGGGCAGTGAGCATGCGTGCAACGTTCGTCCTGTAACGCTCGCAACAAAGGTAGTACCTGTGCAGCGCTCATGATGTTAGTAGGAGAAGGAATATGGCACAGGCACACATATGTGCACTGGCCAGCCACTCACATGGCCCGGTAGCCAAGACGCCATGGCTCAGTAGTGGGCTGTGGCCCACAGGATGGGGACCCCAGGTTTAGAGTCTCCTACTTGAGCAGAGGATTGGATGATAAGACCTCCAAGGTCCTGTCCAACTCTGTTATTCTGTTATTCCTCAGTACTGAATGGGCAAGGGCAAGGGGCTTTAATGAAGGGCCCCAGTCAAGTAACCATAGCATATTTTCCAGAACTCGGATAGGAGCTCCGAAACTTTCCTCAATTCTCACTTTGGGATATAACCCATCTGTGATTTGCCTTCCAAAATAAGACTGGGAAAGAACGGAGGGGTCGAGACAAGTCCCTGCAGTTCCTTTTGATGGAAAGGGAGGGCTCAGGTTTGCTTTGTCCTCAGGTGATGATGCAGTTGATTGCCAACAATTTACAGTTGCAGCAAATTTCTCTCCTCCTGCTCGCAGACATGTATTTCAAGCAATAGATGATACAGACCTGCAGAGCAAGAACAAACAGCACCCACAAAGAGGAGGGGGGAAGATAGCCCACCCATTTTCCCCTCTTTTAATTCTTGGAGATCTCTATATGCCAAGCTTCTTGCCAGGGCCGTTTCCTTTCAAGGAACCTCACAGCACTTTGTGAATACTGCACCTGTTCTCAGCTAATCCCTTTTGCCCTCTCTTGTGACGCCTACAGTTGTAAAGAGCAGCCAGAGATGAGAACAACATGAACCCAGCAGGAGGGAAAAAGCAACAGGGCTTCATTCCAAAGAATGTCTTTAGGAGCCCTCAGGAGAAGCAGGTGATTGGAGAAGGGTGGGTGTGGCTGGTCTCAGTTATGCGGTGAGAACAAATGGAGCAACAGGATACAGAGATGAGAAGGGTGAGATTCATGATTTCTGGACTGGTGAAATGTATAGCCGAGAAACACCAATGCATCACATCAAAAAGGCAAGAAGTATGGTCCTACTGCCATGGAAATGAATTTGCTTTAAAGGCCATGGTTCTTCCAGGAAATTATCTAAGCTGGAGAGATAAGAGTAAGGAGGAGTATCTTTTGATCATATATCCCTTCCCACTCTAGGAATGTGACTATCTTCATAAACGCTCTCCTTCCTCTAACACATTTAAACCTGAATTGACCAACCCTAGAACCACAATCTCTCCTAACGTTATTTTCCAGCAATATCATCTTGACATATTTATAGCATATCTTTGGAGTATATCTTTGTACACTGGAAAAGAATTTGAAATATTATGAAACAATCATTAAAAATTGTATGCGCAGAAACTAATAAAGATAAGCACTGAGGCTCAAACTGAGCAAAACAAGGCCAGGATATATATGCCACAAAGCATTTGAGGCAAGTTTATTTAGTTCAGTTTTGTATTTCTTATAGCCATAAACCAAATGAACTTCTGAGAAGCCGACAAACAGGACATGATGGTAACTGCCTATTGTTAATCCTAGTATTTGATATTCACAGTCATGCAGTCTTTGATCCTGCAGTAATATCTATTTATTAATTGTAAAACTGATATGCATAAGTTAAAATAAAACTGATTGGAATAAGTCCCACCTAGAACAAGAAGAGAAGCCAATAATCTTCTTAATAAAGTTAGACAATTGATGGTTTTAGAATTTTACAATCGAGTAAACATTTGGGGTCCTTGGTGCTTCTCCAAGCTTGCTTGTTTTCTGCAGACATTTCATTACCAACTTGGTAACTTCATCAGTGCTAGTAAGGAGTGCTAGTAAGAAGTGGGAGCAAACCCCACTCCTTACTAGAACTGATGATGTTACCTAGTTCGGGTAATGAAACGTCTGCAAGAAAACAAGCAAGCTTGCAAAGCACCAAGGACCCCTCATGTCAACCCAAATATACACTTTCATGGGAACTGTAAAAATGTTGCAGCACATACTGAGTGTGATGATTCTGAATTATTTTAAGTGCTGTTTCATCTGTTCACTGATTGCTACAATTGAATCACACCCCAATGGCAGAAAAATTACATAAACACAGAAGGAAACCAGGCTTCTAAAGAACATGATGGTGGCTGGACACCATCAAAGCTGGTACCAGCCAGAGCATAGAACAACTATGGGAAGCAGCGCAAGATCGGAAGTTATGGAGAGACCAGGCCCACAGAATCGCCAAAAGTCAGAAACAACTGAATGGATAACATCATAATCGTAATTATATAAACAAACAATTCTATTTGTTTGTAAAGGATGTAAAAAAAAAACTCACATACCTGCTCTTCCTTTCAATAAGAATAGCTATGTAGGACGCTGGTAAAGCAGCACCAAAACCAGGAGTCCAAAAATAGAATTTTCCCAGTATTCGCCTAAAACAATTAAAGGTAGGATTTGTTACATGCAATGTGACAGGGAAAAAGAGGTCATACTTTCTTAAATAAATAAATATTCACAGGTGGCAATACTTTGGATCAAGGGTTCCCATGAACAGAACCATACTCAGCAGATGCTCCTACTAAAGCAAGAAGGGGACGTGATTTTCAATTCCTCCTTTGCCTGACCAGTCACTTGTGTCTCCCAAAACTGTCTGCAGAGGATTAGGTTAGGAAACAAGGTGGGAGGCTGCGGTGGGAAAGTACTAAGTATGCCTTCTTCCTCCTCTTTGGTCTATCAGGAGTGCTCTCTGCAACACTTCAAAGAACCTCATACCATTCATAGT
Source organism: Laticauda colubrina (assembly GCA_015471245.1). Taxonomy (NCBI): domain Eukaryota; kingdom Metazoa; phylum Chordata; class Lepidosauria; order Squamata; family Elapidae; genus Laticauda; species Laticauda colubrina. The sequence continues at coordinate 9,109,191 of BLBF01000006.1, read as the reverse complement.
TCTAACACCTCCAGGAGGAACCTCAATTTTGCTGTCTTATATTTCAAAGGTTTACCTTAATACAAAGGAACATGTGCATTGCATAGTGCAGGGGTCGGCAACCCGCGGCTCTGAAGCTGCATTTGGCTCTTTCGTCCTTCTGCTGAGGTTCTGTCGCTGGTTGGCGCCACAATTTTGAGAAGAGCTTCCAATTTGGGGGAGGAGCATGGCGCAGCAGGAGAAGACTCTATGGCAATGATGGCTAACCTTTTGGGCAACAAATGCCCAAAGCATGCACGCATCCCCAAAATGCAATACGCATGCGTTCCCCATGCATGTGTCCCACTTCCCCATGCATGCGGGTACATCCCCCATACATGCTCATGTGTCCCCCTGCTTGTGCCCCATTGCCACGCATGCGTACACGTCCCCCCTGCATGCACCCCACCCTTCAGAGACCCAAAGACCAGCTGGTGGCATGCATACATGTGCGGCAGAGCTGAGATGGGGCAACAACTTGCATGCCCAGAGTGGGCTCTGCGTGCCACAGGTTCGCCATCACGGTTCTATGGCAAGGCACAGGTTTTCCAATGGCTGCACAATTGATACGGCTTTCCACTAGGACAGGTAGAGGAAAAAGGACGCCAAGCTCAGAAGAGACTCTATGGTGGGGGAACCGGACTTACGCTCCAGAATTGAACAGGGGACTTCTAGTTAGGACCTTTGTGGCTCTTTGAGTGTTTAAGGTTCCCGAGCCCTGGCTTAGTGATAGGTCTTATTTATTATCACAGGAAAAAACTCTAAGCTGACCAAACGTTTACATTTGCATTCAACAAAATTACTATTTATTAAAATGTAGGTACCCCCTTCCAGGGTGACATTTCCCAAACAGGGAACAATCAATATAAAGAACTGTACATAAAAATGCAGCAAATATTCTGTAAAAATAAGAAAACTACTATAATCCTTTTTACAGGGCAGTAAGTAAGTAAGTACAGGTTGTCCTCGACTTACAACTGTCCTTTTAGTGACTGTTCAAAGTTATATCACTGAAAAAAGTGATACATTACCATTTTTCACTTACCGACAATTATTACAACCCCATGGTCATGTGATCAAGATTCAGATGCTTGGCTACTGGCTCATATATATGATGGTTGCACGATCATATGATCACCTCTTCTCACAACCAAAGTCAATGGGGAAGCCAGATTCACTTAACAACCATGTCACTGACTTAATAACTGCAGGGATTCATGTAATAATTGAGGCAAGAAAGGTCGTAAAATGGGGCAGAATTCACATAACAAATAGAAATGTTGGGCTCAATTGTGATTGTAAGCTGAAGACTGCCTGTAGTAAAGACCTAGGTGTGATGGAAGATGAAACCAAGTTACTTCCCCATCCACTGATTTAGTCCAAAAGATGTATCATCAAATCACCTTAAAAAGCAGAAAAACATAATGTAAAGGCTTCCATTTGCTGTAAGGAAGGATGTTGATTGCAGAATTTCAGGAAGCAGCTTGTTCAAATAATAATCAAGTTTTCGTTTCCGGAGAATTGCAGCAATCTGAAAGAGACGGGTGCACCAGTTCAAACTATTTGTTTAAATGTTACATGTTTACCCTTTCAAATCCTATTTACAAACGAGAAAAACCCACATCAATAAAAACAGTAAATGACACTGAGATAAAACCTGTCCCAAGATTAACACTGATTCTGTTAATTTGCCCCACTAGGTATGAAATTAGGGGGTATTTCATATCTGAGACATACTCCCCACACGCTTTTAAAATATTGAATTGAATTATTTAATTGAATTGAGTGAAATTCGTTATTTTCATTGTACGTATATTCACAATATACACATACAACAAAATTCACATAACACCCAGAGACCAGACCCAACACGCACACACACATGACAATCCTCAAACACACACCCTACCCGCCAAAATTCCCCGCCCCTTAAAAACACACAAGCATCCACACAACAGACCAAGTAATACTGTCCAACAGCTCACTTATGATGGTCCTTAAGTTCATTGTTAAGTGCAATTATAGCTCTGGGATAAAAACTGTTCAGAAAATGGGTGGTCCGAGTTTTAATGGTTCTGTATCTTCTGCCAGAAGGCAACAGTTCACAAAGATTGTGAGCAGGATGGGAAGAGTCTCTGAGAATATTGTGCAACTTCCTTAAACAGTGAAATGCGAAGATATTGTCCAGGGCTGATAGCTGGAGCCCAATGACATTCTGGGCAGTTTTAATGATTCTCTGTAGAGTTTTTTTGTCCACTACAGAGCTGCTCCCATACCATGCAAGAATGCCTTGTGTCAGGACACTCTCAATGGTGCTGCAGTAGTTGGACAGAAGTAAATACTGAGATAGATTTATCTTCCTGAGCATTCTCAGGAAGTACAGCATCTTCTGTGCCTTCTTTACAAGCACGTTAGCATTCATAGTCCATGAGAGGTCCTCCAACATACATGCCCAGAAATTTAAAACTACCAACCCTCTCCATCTCCTCGCCATTTATGTACAATGGTAAATGTACATCTCTCTTCCTCCTGAAGTCCATTATTAGTTCTTTTGGTGTTCAGTATAAGATTATTTTCTTTACACCACAGTGTCAGCCCTTGTACTTCCCTTCGATAAGCAGACTCATTGTTCTTATTAATAAGCCCCACCACCATCATGTCATCTGCAAATTTAATAATGGGGTACAGTCATGTGTGTATACAAAGAATAAAGGAAGGGGCTTAGCACACAACCCTGGGGGGCTTCTGTGCTTAGTATTAGAGTAGAAGAATGGTGAGATTCCCATCCTTACTAAATGTGGCCTATCTGTCATATTGCTTCATCAGGAAAGCAAATCCAATTTCCAACAGCACTAAATAAATCAGAAACATGAGTTGGTCAGCCAGTACTAGAATTAATGTTATGGTTACTCATGTGCCTCCATTTCTGCTATACCCCTACTCTTTTATGTCTCTCTTTGAATTACAAGACCTATTTGCGGGGAAAAATCAGGCTTAAAGATTCCTTTATTTGTCCAAATCAGTCAGGTAATTCCTATGGAAAATAGGAGTTGTACTTGGAAGCCAGTTTGCATTAAAAACAGGCTGGTTCTGATCACTTTAATATACAGGTGGCCCTCGACTTATGAAAGTTCATTTAGTGACCATTCAAAGTTACAACGGCACTGAACAAAGTGAGTTATGACTGTTTCTCACACTTACAACCACTGCAGGATCCCCATGGATCACATGATCAAAATTCAGATCCTTGGCAACTGACTCACATTTATGATGGCTGCAGTGTCCTGGGGTCATGTGATCAGCTTCTGCAACCTTCTGACAAGCAAAATCAATGGGAAATCCAGATTCCCTTAACAATCACGTTACTAATTTAATAAATGCAATGATTCACTTAACTACTGTGGTAAAAAAAAGTCGTAAAATGGGGCAAACTCACTTAACAGATGTTTCACTTAGCAACATAAATTTTGGGCTAAATTGTGGTCGAGGACTACCTGTATTTCAAATTCAAAATAATTTTGTTTAAACCTCAAAACTTTCAAAATCCGTGGAGCATTTTGGCAAGCCGGACTTCTGCATACTCAAAGGGGCATTTTGTACATAGAATGGCTCAAATTCGAAGCTTTCACACAGCCCTACTTTCCCTTTACATTTTCTAACAAAGGAAATTAGTTCCCTACATATTTTAAAACACTGATTGGTCATTTTCCCCATCCTAAAACATCCTGACATGCATGCTAATGTATTACCTTGGTATCTCTGTAAATAAATAACCTGTCTGTATAGAGATAATGGAGGAAAATATACCAACCTATAGAGGGAGGTAACAAGTCAGGGCCTATTTGTTACAAGGATATGATTTGGAGTGCTGTGAAGTGTTGCTGTTGTTGTTTAGTTGTTTCCAATGATCTAGCACAATGAATAGTAGCCCCCAGTAGTGTGGGTTTCCCAATTATCTTTGATGAGCTAAGTTTGAGTGGAAACTTCCGGAAAGAACAAAAAGCAGCCTTAACAAACTGTGGGGAAATTTGTAATGGTGCGGGAATGCCCGAATGTTGTTTCAACACGTTTAAAAGCTGTTTGTAATATTCTTGGATAGCTTCACTAGGTTCTTTTTACAAGCACTAATTTTAAGCCAATCAGAGCATACGAGTGAACATCTCACCAACGGCATTTAAGACACCAAAACAACACTGTTGCAAGATCCCCAGGTTGCAGGGCTTACACTGGCGTAAGCCACTGATGTATTAGTTTAGTTATTTAAATTAAATAATGTTTTAATTCTAATTAAAGTTATTTTTTTTAATAGTTAGCAAACTACCTGATCAGAAATGCCCGTTTCCCTGAAAATAAGACCTATCCTGAAAATAAGCCCTAGCATGTTTTACACGTAGCCTTAATATAAACCCTACCCCCAAAATACGCACCACTTAAGAGCCTGCACAGCTGGCTGGCTACCCATTCCATCTGGTTGCTCATGGTACTACGCGCACTGCATCGGCTTACCTCAGAGCCACTGCAGCCAGGCTGTCCACGCCCTGACACCTCCCTTGTGGTGGCAACACCAGCAGCCATCTGCAGCAGGAGCCCAAGTGGCCACTTCTGCTGCTTGCTCGTGGCCGCAATGGAGGAGGCAGAGTGGTATGCTGGGGCCACGACGTGAGGCAGGTGTCGGGAATTGGGTGGCCTGGCTGTGGGGGCCTTGAGGTAAGCCGGTGCTGCCAAGCAGAAGAAGTCAGCCTCCCGTACATGGGGGGAAAAAATAAGACATCCCTCCACCCAAAAATAAGTCCTAGTGCTTATTTTGAGCCCAAAACAAAATAAGACCTGGTCTTCTTTTCAGGGATATTTTATTGAAGAAACTTACATGGCCACCCAACTTAAAACACTGCAAGTCTGGACAACAAAAGAAAACAAATTATTTTAATTAAAATCACAGCTGTTAATAAGCAATCAGAGATCCACAATATGTACTACTACAAAAGTTTCCAGATAGGAATGTTCATCATCCAGGAACCAATGACTAACACTGTTTATAGTCTTTAATACCCTTTACAGATCTACAGGATGAAGGCCAACTGGATGCAAGTAATCCTCAACAACTGGGACCAGTTGCTAAGCAAAGTGGTTGTAAGTGAGGCATGCTCAATTTTACAACCTTTTTTGCCATAGTGAAGTCAATCACTGCAGTGAAGGGATTCTCTGCAGTTATTAAGTTAATTAGAAAATCATTAAGCATTAACCAGCTTCCTCCATTGACTTTGCTTGTCAGAAACCAACTGGGAAGGTCGCAAACAGCAGTCACTTGACCCTGAGACTGCAGTAGAATGTGCAGGTAGTCCTTGACATACAACAGTTCATTTAGTCACTTGTTCAAAGTTACAACGGCACTGAAAAAAGTGACTTAGGACCGTTTTCAGAATTACCTTCTTTGTATCCTAAGATATACTTTGTGTCAGCTTTGGAAGCCGTATTAAAACCAGATGCTCCCACGCTGCCATATTTTGAACCTGGGAAAGTGGGAAGGTGGACGTTCTTGGGGTATATGTAGTTAGACAAAATAACAGCAATGTCTGTCTCAGAGTTATTGGTTATATTGTCTAATTACATATATACTCCAAGAACTTCTACCCTCCCACTTTCCCAGGCTCAAAATGTGGCAGCATGGGAGCATCTGGTTTCAATACAGCTTCCAAAGCTGACATCCTGATGATCACCTAATCAAAATTCAGACGCTTGGCAACTGGTTCACACTTACAACCATTGCTGTGTCCCAAGGTCATGTGATCACCTTTCGGACAAGCAAAGTCAATGGGGAAGCCAGATTCATTTAACAACAGGAGTTACTAGCTTATCAACTGCAGTGATGCACTTATCAACTGTGGCAAGAAAGGTCATAAAATGGGGCAAACCTCTTAACAAATGTCTCACTGAACAACAGAAATTTTGGGCTCAATTGTGGTCGTAAATTGAGGACTACCTGTAGTTTGGAGTCCCAAGAGGGAGGGGCTGCTTCTGAGAGACCACAGACAGACTCTCTCCCGAGCAGTTCACAAAGTATATCTATAGTTAGGCTGATAGTCTGGCAAGATTCTGTCTGTAGCCAAACAATAAAGAAACTACTCAGAAGTAACTCCACACATTCTCGTTTCGTAGGGCCTGCCAGAGACTCTGTAAATATTGTAAATATATGCTGACTGCCAAGCCCACTGATTTTTTTCAGGTGACCGTAGGGATGCTCCCATGGTCGTAAATGTGAAGACTGATCCTAAGTCAGCCCCTTAAATATTGGAACACTGCTATCATGTCACCCTTAGCCCTACCTTTCATTGAACTAGACATACCCAATTTCAGCAACCATTCTTTGTATGTTTTAGCCTCCAGTCCCCCAATCATTCTTGTTGCTCTTCTCTGCACTCCTTCCAGATGCTCAACCTCTTTCTTATATCATGGTGACAAAAGCTAGATGCAGTATTCCAAGTGTGGTATTACCAAGGCATTATAAAGTGATGCTAACACTTTGAGTGATCTTGATTCTATTCCTCTGTAAAGGCAACCTAGATTTCATTTCTTTAGTTCTCGTTTCTCCAACGACTTACCAACCATGATTTCCAATATCTCTTTTAGCTGTTGTGGACTAACAATTCCACACCCAATGAAAGGAGGTAAAGAGAAAGTTATTCAGCAAGGCTCATTAGATCTGTTCTATAGAAAGAGATGCGAACACTGGGAGGGTGAGAATACTTTTAACATGTCTGGAACAATGCTTCCATTTCTCATTAGTTTCATATAAGCTTTTGCCTCACATAGCTAAACATTTCTTGCACGTACAAAGGCACCTTGTTTCCTATATGTCTTTTAAAATACTGACTGATTACTTCCCCATCTTAGAATATCCTGACATGCACGCTAATTTATCACTTTAGTTTCTTTGTGCATGACCTGTTCATTCAAAAGTAATGGAGAAGGGCATTTATTTTCCCTACATCAGCTTTCTGTACAAATCACTTATGTAAACATAGATTTGTTGCTTGTAACACAAGTTCAAACAATAGATACCTGGATTCTTGTTTATATATTTGGTAGCAAAATATCAAATGCACTTAAGTGAGTATCTTCCCTCACATTACATAACCAGAAGAGGAAAAAATGTTATTGGTAACTTTTCTTTCCTGCCCACAGCAATTGATAGTCTTTTAACGGGATATAATAATCACATGGAATAAAACATTCAGGATACAAAGCAACTAATTATGGAAGTTCAACCACTGAAAAACATTTTCCTTGAACATTTGTAGAATGGCCTTCCTTCCTCATTTTTTTTTTTTTACAACAAGAAATTGTGATTGAGGCAGACTTGTCTATGGAGATTCTCAGTCTGGATCCAGGTCACATTGTCCCAAAGGTGCTTTTTCAAGAGGCAAGCGGACTTTCTGGTTTTTCTTTGAAGACATTTCACTTCTCATCCAGGAAGCTTCTTCAGTCTTCAGCTGAAACGAAGAATTGAAGCTTCTTCAAAGAAAAACCAGAAAGTCCACTTGCCTCTGAAAAAAAAACACCTTTGGGACAACCTGGGAGACTGCAAGTTCAAGTCCTGTCTCAACCATAAAAGCTGGCTGCATAATTTTGGGCCATGAGACTACAGGCTTAGAGAAGAATGAGTCTCCCTGGCTAGAGGGATTTCCTTGTCGCTCAGGAGTCACTTCCTCTGGCGACAGCTTGGCAGTGACCAAGGCCATGATGAATAAATGGCCTGAAGAGAGAAGGATTGAAGACCAATGCAGAGGATGTCTGTTCTGGGCGAGAGTCCTCTTCCTCTGAAGGTTTTGGTCAAAGGTCTCGTCCTCTTCACATTCTGAATGAGAGGAGTAACTGTGTTCAGATGGTGAAGCCCTTCCCTCCTCATCCCATTCTGGTAGAGAAGAATGGACTCTGAGGTCCTGGGGCCTGTGTAAACCAGGGTGATGAGGCAACTTATAGATTGAGAAGGGAGAAGGGCCAGAATCCTTTCTGGAGGTCGAAGGATTTGCTTGAAGCCTTCAGCCAATCCCTGCCTCATGGCCAAAGAGACAACATCTTGGATATCCCCTGGTCTATGCTCAAAGGTAGGGACAGAAGGCCGAAGGCCCGCTGCTGAGGGAGTGAAGGTGGCTTCAGGCCTAGATTGAGAAGAGGTTCGAGGCCTGGAGGGAGGGGGAGGAGCATAAGGCCCAGAAGCCTGTTGGAAATAAGGCCCAGATCTGCTTAGATCCTGAGGATCATTGTACTGCAAAAGCCTCAGGAGACAGGCTCAAAGATAACTTCTCCTCCCCTGGGAGGGCTTGGCTGGGGCCCATAGGTATCACCTGAAACATGCTATAGTTGCACTCCCTTCTGTTGAATAGTTCTGTTAAACTGCCTCTCTAGGGCTGCATGTCTGCACTTTTCTGCCCTCAACTCAGCCTGAGTTGCCTTCTTAGGGGCAAGAGCCTTAGTTCTGATTTTAGCAGCCACCTCCCTCTGGACTGATTGGGTGCGTTGCCTACAACTTTTTCTCTTATTGGCTTAAGAGACTGTTCCGCTGGGGGGGGGGGGAGAGAGAACTCTGCCTGACCCTTATCTTGCTCCATTTGAAGAATAAAGGCTCTTACGATGGAAAGAAACTGTAAATTTTTTGTATTTAAGCCCCTTGGGCCCCGGTCTTACAAAATGGCCGCTCAGCTCGTGGTGGAAGGCTTCAATCCAAGATGGCCACTGACTATGGGAAACAGGTTCCGAGATCGAAGAATTTCTCCTTAGGCTATAAAGAGCCCCGAGTGAAGTCAGCAAAGGAAAGGGCAGACTCTGGCCACACCATCAGATGGCTGACGCTGGTATCGGTTTGCCGATCGCTTTTTACGACCGCTCAAACCGCAGGCGTGGGGGGAAGTCTACAGACACCGCCCAACTTGCCTGCACAGCACTCTGGCAACGCTGCTCCCAACGCTGCAGGAGAGAGAGAGCCCTGCTCTCCTGGAAGAGCAGCTGCCCAGAGCTGCTGAAGTGAGGAAAAAAGGTACTGAAGATCGCTGGCGAGTGCTATCTACAGAACCTCAGCTGGCTGAAGCTGTTATCGATTTGTCGATCGCTTTTTACGACCGCTCAAACTGCAGGCGTGGGGGAGGTCCACAGGCGCTGCCCAACTTGCCTGAACAGCACTCTGGCAACGCTGCTCCCAACCTTGCTTGAAACGAGGAAAAACGGCACTGAAGATGGCTGGTGAGTGTTATCTAACAGAAGCTTTCAGAGACACAGCTACTTACTGAAAGGAGCTGAGTCAAAAGCTGGGGTCTCTTCCGGGGGCTGGCTTTTATATCTTAGTACAGACTCAGCTAAATGACATCATAGGAAGGAGTCAACCCATCCTGGGCTCTCGATGCAGCATGGAGGAAAACCTAGAATTACGCCGCCTTCGGCCCGATCTAAGTATAGTATATAAAATCATACATTGCAATGTCCTACCTGTCAGTGAATACTTCAGCTTCAACCATAACAACACAAGAGCAAACAATAGATACAAACTCAAGGTAAATGGCACCAAACTTGATTGCAGGAAATACAACTTCAGCAACAGAGTGGGCAATGTCTGGAATCCTCTACCTGACTCTATGGTTTCTTCCCCAAACCCCAAAAACTTTAACCTTAGACTGTCTACTATTGACCTCACCCCTTTCCTAAAAGGTCTGTAGGGGGTGTGCATAAGCGCATCAATGTGCCTATCGTCCTTGTCCTATTGTTTCTTTTATTTTTATTTTTTCTTATATGTATCCAAGTATCCATTACTTATACCTATTATCTTGTCAGCAATTGACAAACCAACCAACCAACCAAATAAATAAATAAATAAATTTTTAAAAAAACTGCCAGAAGCTCTACAATATGTTAGATAGCCTCTCTGCCATGTCCACCTTTACTGAATGTTTCTCATAGACAAGTTGAGAGAAATTAAAGGCTCCACCCAGACATAAATTCCCTTTCCATAGATTCACAAGGAGGTTGTAATCAAACTTCAAGTTCACCTGTTCCTGTTGTCATCCAAGGTAGTGAGAAAAAGCAAACTAAACAAGCTGAAAGTTCCCCTCTTTGAGTATTTCCAAATTATTCTTAAAGTGATAAACATTTTTAAAATCTCTCTGCCTGAAGACACCTCAAAATTTGTCTATTCTTTCTGGTTATTTAACGATTATTTCTTCAAAATCTTTAACAGGCAAGTTCCAAAATGTTACTTGCAAGATACACCATTTGCTTATTTTTTTTTAAAGTCTCAATAATTCCAACACATATCATGCCTCATCCTACAAAATTAGACATGAACTGCATGCATCATAAGTTACAGAAACTTCAAGAAACTTTCAAAAGTTATAATCAAAAGTGTGCTGTTTTCTACTGTGTTTCTCACAAAATAAGGCCTGGAGGTTGTTGTTGTTGTTGTTGGTGGTGGTGGTTTTTTTTTTTTTTAGCCCTGAAAAAACAGCTAGGATGTCTTTTTGGGGGTGAATTAATTTCTCTCCCCCCCCCGTGCACTAGCGACGTCTCCAACAACATCTGAGTCGCTCCCGCTTTTCCCCCGTCCCCGTAACAACACACATACACAAAAATATTTTGAGGTATCTGGGAGCGCCACGCGTTGCGCTTTGGTTTAATCCCGAGTGGCTGGGTGGGCGTGAGAAGAGCCGAGTGAGTGTCTCTGCTGCTGATACCCTTGGTGCTCCAGCCTCAGGCTCTGCAAGTTTGCAAAAGTCCCGGTGCAGCAGCCCGTTCCTGCATTTCAAGCACCCAGGCGAAGCTGCAGTTGTCCCTCTCTCGCCAGCACCATCTCCAACAACAGAGGCAGCAGCGGCGAGAACTGTGGAAGTTACGGAGGCCGCTACCCCACCCGAGAAGTGGCTGAAATGCTTCCATGGTTCCCGCTGCTGCTGTCGCTGTTATTGGAAATGGCGCTGGCGAGAGAAGGACAGCTGCAGCTCGGCCTGGGTGCTTGGAATGCAGGAATGGGCTGCTTGCCCGGGACTTTTGCAAACTTGCAAAGCCCAAGACTGGAGCACCAAGGGTAGCAGCAGCAGAGACGCTTGCTCGGCTCTTCTCACACCACCCAGCCTCTTGGGATTAAACAAAAACGCAGCGCATGGCACTCCCAGGTACCTCAAAATCTTTTTTTGTTCCTGTTGTTACGGGCACAGGGGAAAAGCAGGAGCGACTCAGACGTTGTTGTTGGAGATGGCGCTGGCGAGAGAGGCGCCAGCACCGGTGGGAACCGTGGAAGCTACGGAGGCCTGAGAAGCACTGAAACGCTGCCAGACATCCATGCCAATGCCGCCTGCCTGCTGACTCAGGTAAAAGATGGGTAAGGGAGCCCTCTGTGCTCCACCACGATTGGCCGTTAGGAGTGGCTGGTGGCAAGGTATAGCTGCCCACAGGGCACTCCTAATGGAAAGTTTCCCCCGCCTCCCCCCCAATTTCGCATGTTTTAAACTAGGCCTAAATTTGGGGGGAGGGTCTTAATTTCATTTTATGCCTAGAAAACATGCTGGGTCTTCCTATTGGGGGGCCCGTATTGTTGGAGAAACATGATACTACTTTTTAGAAAAACAGACTAGTGTGGAACAGTGGTAGGATTCAAAAAATTTTACCACCGTTTCTGTGGTCATGGCTTGGTGGGCATGGTGTGGCTTGGTGGCCATAGCAGGGGAAGGATACTGCAAAATCCCCATTCCTTCCCCACCCCACTAACCTGCTTTCCAGCTCCGTACTCCTGTGCAGGGTAACAAAAGAAGACCCATCTGATCAGCTGGGACTCAGGAGGCAGAGAATAGATGGGGATGGGGCCAGTCAGAGATGGGATTTACCGGTTCTCCGAACTACTCAAAATTTCCATTACCAGTTCTCAAGAACTGGTCAGAACCTGCTAAATACAACCTCTGGTGTGGAATCTTGGTACACTGTTCTTTACAGTGGCCTAACCACACAACCCACTATTGCACAACCAATACAAACTGTGAAAAAGATAACACTGCCATACACCAAATACATTTCAGAAATCACTAACAGACTATTACTTCCAAATGGCATTGATGTGGCACAAAACCAACTAAAGTTGTATCGAACATCCTAAGTAAATCAAAAGACCCAGAACTCCCAGAAGAAAAGCAGAAGTGATCTACAGAAGACTAGTAGAGCACATTCATGAACACCAACTACTACTCAAAAGACATGATGAAAACTCCTTAATTTCACAACATATGGAGAGACTTGAGCATAGTTTCAATTGGGAAACTGTGGGCATCCTAGATCAAGCCAAGCCTCAAATGCTAGAGAAATCCTGGAAGCCTGGCACTCAAGACAAATCGGCCATCAACAGGCATATAGACATAAAGAACATCTACATGCCATTCAAAAGAGTCAATTAAAAAAAAAAAGGAAACAAAAAGATCTCCTCACCAGGAATCAATACCTAGCTGAGCAAAGATTAATACCAAAAGTAACCAACAACTAAACCAACAATAAAGTATATCATACCCCATACATGGAACTACCAACTCAGACAAGCAAACTCATAGTATACAACAGCCTAATCAGGAACACTCCCACTAACACTGATAGAGCAAGCTACTAATATATAAAAGAGAGCAAACCCTACATCCTACTAAATGGTGATGTTACCTAGTTGGGTCATGAAATGCCTGCAAGAAAACCACCAAGTTCAGACAGCTCATTCCCACAGTTCAGCCCTGAGCTTCAATCATTCTTTTCTATTACAATACTGATCTTTCACAAGTAACTTTCGTAAATCTGATCATATAAGTTCATATAAATATTGCCAGCTACCGTACTTTAATGTTGTGAAAGTATTTTATATAGCTAAAGGCCCTGTCACACTGGCCAACGGATGCAAAACGTTTGTAAAAAGAACACAGCGGACGAGAAAAATGTTCCATCCGTTGTTATCCGCTCTCAAAAGGGGCAAAAATTTGCATAACCAGAACGGACAACATGGAAAGGAACGGACGGGGGGAGGACGTAGGGCAGATGGAAAGCGGATGCTCCACGGAAGCCTAGCGGATGGAAGCGGATGGGAGTGGATGGCACATCCGCAAGGCTTCCGGGGGAGCGCAGCAAAGCGGACACAGAACGGAAAGAGCTGATGCAGAGCGGACGCCGAGCGGATGAAGCGGATGCACAGTGGAAGCCTAGCAGATGAAGCAGATGCACAGCGGAAGCCTAGCAGATGCCTAGCGGATGCCTAGCGTTCACTGCGCATGCGGGGAGGATGCATTGCGTCAGCCCCGTGGATATAAATGGAAGCAGCTCCCAAGCAGGTCACCATTCAGAGGAAAGACCTGCTTCCAGACACAGCTCTCCAGCCAGCCAGCCAGCCAGCAACCCAACAACCATGGGAAAGAAGAGAAAGCCTCAGCCATCTGCTGCCAGCCCTGGCAAGAGGGACAGGGCCACCCTCCCACCCCCTGGCCCTCACTCTGCTTCTGCTGGGGCTTCTGCTGCCCAGCCTCGATCTTCTGGTGCTGGGGCTTCTGCTGATGCTGCTTCTGGAGGTGGTGCTTCTGCTGATGCTTACTCTGCTGATGCTGCTTCTGGTGGTGGTGCTTCTGTTCTGCAACACTGGGTAGCGGGTGCGCATGAGATTGTGCAGGATGCAGCAAGCTTCCATGATCCTCCTCATGGTCTGTGGGCGATGCTGCATGGTGGTGAGAAGTACCTGGAACCTGTTGGCCAGGATGCCAAAGGCGTTCTCCACCACCCGCCTTGCCCTGGACAGCCTGTAGTTGAAGATCCTCTCTTCACGGGTGAGGCATCTGGAGGTGTAGGGCTTCATGAGGTAGGTTCTGAGGGAGAAGGAGTCATCCCCCACGATGAAGTAGGGCACATCTTGCGTGTCGTTGGGCAGGGGGTCTGGATCTGGGAAGCCCACAATGAGGTTGTGTTCCAGCCCCTCCTTGAGGTCACTGGCGTTGTATACCTGGGCATCTGAAGCTGACCCGTTGCCTGAAGCATGAATGTACATGAACTTGTAGTCAGCATCGACTATGGCGAAGAGGATGATGCTGAAGAAGCCCTTGTAGTTGAAATAAGTGGACCTCGACTTGGCTGGAGCTTTGCAGGCCATGTGCTTGCCATCTATGGCTCCAACGGTGTGGGGGAAGTTCCACCTCTGATACCACTGCTCTGCAACTTTCTTCCATCCTTCTTCAGTGGAGGGGCACTGGAGGAACTCCTCCAGGTATTCTTCGATGATGGCCTGCACCACTTCTCTGACCACAATGCTGATGGTGTTGTGTGGCACCCTCCAGCCGTACTGCATGCTCCTGTAGGTGGTCCCTGAGGCCAGGTGGCGCAGAGTCAGTGCCACCTTGAGCCTAGGGTCCAGGCTGGGCCGGAAGTTGGTGCTCTGCTTGGTCAACCTGGGTCTCAGCCGCTCCACATCTTCGTCAAACATGGCTGGAGGCATCCTCATGAAGTTCTGGAATGCACGAGTGTCTTCGTTCCTCAGCTCCACCATCAGCTTGTTGTACAGTCCGTACTCTGCTCTTCTCCAGATCCATCTTCAGACCCAGATGCTTCTTGGCCGCCTTTTCTTCCCGTAGAACAGTTGAAAGAGCCTGTAGATGGCTTCGCACTGTTGCAGAACAATGGTGGCTACCAAAAGGAGTGTGTTACGATCCATGGTGGACATCAATGGATGCTGTGGAAGAGCAAGAGCCATATGAAGGCTGCAGAGGTCTGCACCGCAGGGCTGCTGGACTGAAAGTGAGATCCAGGAGAGTTGCTCCCCGTTTTTATAGGCAATATGTTTTCCACTATGTGTCCTTTTGCATCCTCTAGGCACCCTCTAGACATTCTTAATATCCGAGATAGGTCCCCTCTGCAAACGTTTTTTCCGTTTTAAATGCTTTCTTTGCGAGCTGCATCCGCTTTCATCCTTTCTCCGTCCGTGCTACTAATGCTGCGCTTCCGTTCCGCGTCCGTTTAGCTTCCTCCCTGTGTCCATTTACCGCTGGAGCGGATTTGAGTTGCGCGGATGCGCAGCGGATGCCTAGAGGATATAGCGGATACGTAACGGATGACAACGGATGTAGAACGGATGTTCCCCGTATGGGTTGCGGATGCAGAACGGATGCGTTGGATACATTTTCCGCTCAAAAAGTTTTGAGCAGCTCAAAACTTTTTGAGGGGATGGAACCTCAGTCGACGGATGCTGGACGGATAGAGAGGATGAAAAACGGACGCAGTGAGTACAAAATGGATGAATCGCGTTAACCAACGGATGGCAAGTGTTTCTCTCCATTTTACATCCTCTTTCCATCCGTTGGTGCAGTGTGACATGGGCTTAAATTTCAACATGGACATATAGGCTTTCCAAAACATCAATCATCTTTGATGTTACATTTTTCAGTTCAGTGAAGAAACTTTTTAATGGCTAAGTTTGAGTAACAAGACTCCTTAACAGGAGCCAATTCCACTGTCAGATTTGAGTACAAGATCAGATTCAATCTAGTCCGTAATAATATTCCTGTTGAAGATTCCTGACAGTTCCAGATGTGTCTTAACACAATCTTAACTTGTATGCACAACAGCCATTTCTCCATGGTTTGATCACATGGTAGATAAGAGATTAGTGCAAGCACATCAGTATGTTGAGTTACAAAAGTCACTTCACCCATCTCTTGCTGAAAAATTATTACTGAAGATACCTGTCTATAAGCAGGTTAACATCAGCTTTAATGTTGACGAGCCTTAGCATACCCTGCTCTCCTGCCTTTCCACAAAGAGGTCAACACTTACCTCTGCGGCCTTGGGTGGGAGGCACAGAGAACCATACATCCATGCAGCTGGCTGGCCCCATGAGGAAACACACACACACACACACTACTAATTAATTAGTTAATGCAACTAATTAGTTAATTAGTATTAACTAATGCTAAATGACTATCCTGACATTTTGAAATTTTGTTATAATTTTGAAATATTTTAAATTAATTTTAATATTTAATGCCAATTTTATACATTGTTTATACATTGATTATATTGTACACTGCCCAGAGTCTCTCTCTGAGGGATGGATGGATGGATGGATGGATGTAGTTAGAGAGAGACAGAGAGAGACAGAGAAAGAGAAATACACTATGAAAACTCAGTTGAATGATTTATTCAATTAATACTTAGACAATTGTCATAGAAAAACCTCTTACCCACTACACATATACATATTTTTCTCTCAAGAGGCAGTGCAACAATAATTTTTATCTCCTTCGGAGAATCACAGTCAGAGAAGAGGCTCCTATCACAAGTCTATGCTGGTTCCTTTCTAGTCTTCAAAAGTGCTGATTCTCTTCAAAATATAAGTCACAACCCACGATTAAAAGATTAAAAGAAGCTCACCATATTTATTCAACCTTGGGAATATTGTTCAAGATTAGGTCTTGAAAATTAGGCTCCTGTACCCACACCTCATAGTGTGGTAGGTCTGGTTTTAACTAAACATATTCCATAAATCCACTGTGATTTGCAAGCTATGCTCCACACTTAGCAAAATGAGAAATCCAGTTACCATAATGACTGAAAGAAACTTACTAAGCTGTCCAACCTTAACCATTGTTTGGATTCATATCTCATATAGCTTGCTGGGCTTTCATTGCTATTTTGCAGAAACAGAGCTATTATAATTCATAAACTACATGGTTTAATATAGATGTGAATTCAAGCGTGCTGAAGCTTATTTCTAGATATTTACTGGTATGTATATAATTATGGGTTATAAACTGTTGCTTTCCAGTTCTCTTAGGTTACAATTCCTCTAAGCCTGCAACAATATAGCTAACAATTGCAATTACTGCAATGCACTCTGCATTTGTCTGCGCTTAAAGTCTACCCAGAAACTTCAACAGGTTCAGAATTAGCAGCTCATACAATAATGGCAGTCCCTAGGTTTGTCCAAGTAACACATTTGCACAAGCTATACTGGCTTCCCGTTTCTTTCTGGTTGCAATTCAAGGTGCTGGGCATCATCTTTAAAGTCCTATATTGCACAGGGCCAGGTTTCTTCAGGACTGCCTTTTCCTAAGGCATCTAGTCATCCCACCAAGTCAGATAAGATGGGCACACTCCTAATCCCTTCCCCTAAATATTGCCATCTTGAGAACTAGGAAGCTTGCCTTTTTTTATGGCTGCCCTATGGAACACTCTGCCCCCTGAAGTTTGGCCAGCCCCCACCTGGAGAAAATATTAAACAACTACACATTAAACGTTTGACTTGGCATTAGATTTTTGTTGTTGTTAATTGTTTAGCTTTATAATAGTAACATGGTTTGGTGTGTTTTAACTTTTGATTGGGAGCCTCCCCAGATTGGTTATAAGATGGTGGCTATATAAATGTTTTAAATAAACTACATGACTTAGAAACACTACAGTTAGGATGTTAAGGATCTTACGGATTCAATTTGAAATCTTTCAATGTAAAATATTCATTTTAAACTGGTCTTTTGATCTACTCCTATGGCTAACACCAAGACCCTATCAGCAATGTTCAGTCAAAAAAAAAATTATAATAGCCAAAAACTGATCATCAGAGTGTATGTATAAACCTGGTTGGGTTCACATTTTGTGCTAAACTATAGTTTGGTGACTAGTTTGCGTAAATTCCTAAGTTGTACATTTTGGCTGATAGAGAGTAATGCCACATCCAACTAAGTCAAAACTATCAATCATTATTACTTGGTATGATACTTTATTTGGAGCATTGAGCCCTTGAAAGTTTTACAGTGGGAATTACATTCAAGGTTCACTTTTAGCATTTCCATGGTCGAAAGGATCAGGTAGGAAATAGTAAATGCTTTTGCTTACGATTCTGAAGCAGATCTTAGTTAGAATAAATTATTCAGGAATTGATAAACTGAACACCTATACAACGAAAGTATTCATTTCTCAGTTTACTTTCTTCACTATTACATTTTGTCCTTACCATAATAATGCTTGTATGAACTGAAACCAAATAGAATCTAGTCAAGGTCCTTGCACACAACTAATGTTGATACTGAAGATACCTTTAAACTTTGAACATCCCCTGAGCTAAGCAAAGATAAACAGAGAGATGAAAGACAGGAAAGGAAAGGTCACAAGGAATTTTATAGTCATCCCAGGAAAATCTGGAGAACTCAGCAAAGAATAAACCTGGGGACATAACTGAGATACACTCGCTTTTACTTCTTAATTATCAACCTGGTCTTGTTTATTATTTATTTTATTTTTACCCCCTCTTTATCGTTTTTATAAATAACTCCTGGTGGTGAACATAGCAATAGCACTTAGCAATAGCACTTAGACTTATAAACTGCTCCACAGTGTTCTCTCAGCGGTTTATAGAGTTCGCCTTTTGCCCCAACAAGCTGGGTCCTCATTTTACTGACCTCAGAAGGATGAGGATGAGTCAACTTTAAGCCTGGTGAGATTCAATCTGCCAAATTGCAGTCAATTGGCAGTCAGCAGAAGGAGCCTGTAGTACTGCACTCTAACCATTGTGTCACTACGGCTCAAAATAGAAACAACCACTTGATTGGTATCAATTATAGTCTGGAATATATTTTCTTCCAAGACAATAGTCTAAATTAGACATGTAATTTTTGAATTGTTTTCCCCTTCCACCATTTTGGAGTTCTTTGCAGGAAAATAAGAGATATTACTAAATATAAGAGATATTATTGAGTGAATCCAGCTTGGCAGCCTCATGCATTTGCATCATGAACAAATTTTGATCAGTAGAAAGCTCCTGGGGTTTTAGCCCTGGGTTTTAAAGCGTTCTTATGTTGACATATAAGTTTTAACTTTCCCCCATGGGATATCAATGACTGCACCACCTAAGGAGGGTATTTTGTTAAGGCTCTGTAAATATCCCATCCCTCTGTCCTTTCAATATGGACATTTGAACTGTTGCTTAATAAAGCTCTTATTTGCTCCACTCTTGAGCAGGAGGAATCTGTTTGTCTAATAGGAAAACCATCCAGGGACATTCCTGATTTTGTTACTGTGCTTGTAATTTATTAATTATAAAGATAACCTTTCCAGTATACCACCAGCCAGCTGTTTTGATCTCAGAACCCCATTATCCAAAATGCTCATCACCCCATTCAAAAGTTCATTATTGCCCAAGGAACATGATAGCTGGGTTCCATTAAATCTGGAAACACTGGATTGGGGAAGGCTGGTGAGAAAACACTGAGCCTCCTGAGATTTGAACTACCAAAATGCTGGTAGCTGGCAGTTAGCAGAAGTAGCCTGCAATACTGCACTCTAACCGCTGTGCCGTGGCTTTTACATACTTGCAGTAATACTCCTTCCTCCTCCTATTTTCCCTACAACAACTACCCTGCCAAGTGAGTTGGGCTGAGAGTGAGAGAGACAGCATGACTGACCCAAAATCATCCACCAGTTTTCATGCCTAAGGGAAGACTCTAACGCAGTCTCTTAGTTTCTAGGCCATCACCTCAACGACTACACAAAACTGGCTCTTTCGATAGTATGTTTTCTTCCAATAATCAGTGATTTTGTCTAAAAAAAATAGCAGTCCATCTCACAGAAAGAGTTGCTAATTCCTCTCAATTCAAACGCTTGGTAAAAACACCCCATGTTGTTGAATTATCTTCTGCACAAGTAAAAAGTACAAGTATCTGCCATGGTCGTCTTATAGAAGTTGAATGGGCTTAGTAAAAGATCAAATCTCCTTCGAAACCCCCAATCATGCTGACATCCTTGAAGGAAAAGTGAAACAAAAGCATAATAGGACTCTTCTGTTCAATCTTGTCCAATTCTCAGAAACTGCCTAGGCAAGTTTCTGCAATTTTCTTGGCAAGGTTTTTCAGAAGTGGTTTAACATTGCATCCTGCTCAGGGTTTACAGAAAGTGACTGGCCCAAGGTTGCCCCTCTGGCTAGAACTCACAGTCGCCCAGTTTCTAGCCTCATGCTTTAACTACTATGGAAATCTGGCTCTAAATGGACTTGACAGTACTTCAAACCCCAAGGGGAGAATAAGCTTAAGAAGACACTGGGGTATAAATGCAGTCCTGCCTGCAACTCCTTAAAGCAACTGTGTATTTTTCTAGGATTATGTTGCTTGTCATGTGATCCTGGAAAAAGACACGTTTCCTTTAAATCAGATGCAGAGGGGTGTTATTTTCACAACCCTGCAAATTCAAAAAGCACCTTTTTGCCTTGGAATCTGTGGACTCCCATACAGCTTAAATCTGTGGTGAAGCTATGGAATGCATGCCACAGGTGGCACATAGAGCCATTAGTGTAGGTACACGAGGTCCAGCCAAGCTTGCCTGCAGTGTGCATGCACCCGCCTCTCAGCTGATTTTCGGCCTGTTTGAGGCCATTTTCACATTCCCAGAGACTCGAAGGAAGCTTCTGCAGCATCAGAAGGCCAAGAAACGGGCCTTCGAAAATACCAGAAGTGCCCAAATGGGCCCGTTTTCAGCCTCCTGAAGCTGCAGACGTTTCCTTCGAGTTTCCGGGAGAGCGAAAACGACCTCAAACAAGCCAAAAATCAACTGGGAAGCATGCGCATGTGCACTGCAGGTAAAGGGACAAGGGCATTGCGCATGCATGAGCAGGGGGGCAGGGAGCATTGCATTGTGGGTTCAGCACACCACAACAAAATGGTTCGCCATCAGTGGCTTAAATATAAGGGTTTGCTTGTTTTTTTAAGAAAAGTGTGCCTTTCGAGAAAAGAGCAAGAGTGCATTGTCAACAACTAAATATAACATTAACCAGCCATTCTCAATTAAGTTTCTAGGGATGACATATTTTATTTCAAAATTTATGAGGCATCCCAACTCAAATGGTGTGACTCTGGGAAGCATAAAATAGTAATCACAGAAATATAACAACAAACAAGAATTATAACATAAAATGCCACATAAAATGTCATATAAAATGACAACCAAGCACACAGCCAAGAAAGGGAGGGCATCCCCACTCTCTAATGCCTGGGGGATAGATAGATAGATTATAGATTAAGATAGATAGATAGATAGATAGATAGATTAAGTATTTAGGGCTTTTCCAAAGACCAGATGTGTAAGGGTCTGTCATATGCTGAATCAGGGACAACCACAGAAAAGGCACATCGCCCAAGTCCCATAAGATGACAAGATTTAAAAGAAAGAACATGGGGCATGCCCTCCCTGTGGGAGCTGTGAGGCAAACAGATATTCTTGGGAGAAAGCAATCCTCCAAGTCACCTGGTCCTACGCAGGCATACAGCAAAATATATACACCATTGGCAAAAATTATATCATTTTATCAGAGCTCTAGAATCACAGAATCAGACATAGTTTATTCCATCTATTACATATCTTATATGTGGCCATGGGCATCTTTTTTTAGGAAATAGCGGCCAACAGGAATAACACAATAGACATAAGCCTCTCACTTGAGAGACCTGGGGGGGGAAGCACATTCAGATGACAGGCAAGGCTTCCATCAATCAGAATAAGAGCTAGAAAGGATCTTGGAGGTCATCTAGTCCAACCCCCCTGCTCAAGCAGGAGACAGATATACCATTCAGGCGGGACACTGCTCTTATTTATAAAAAAAAAAAAAAAACCTCACCCGATGATGAAGCTTGAAATTAGATAGATAGATAGATAGATAAAATAGATAGATATAGGTATAGGCATATGTATATATGTATGTATAGGTGTATATATCTATATCTATAAAAATCACACCAACCCACTTTTCAAGTCCAGTTGCAGGTGCCACCCAGGTTGCCCTGGCGGGGATCAACACCTGTTACCGAGCTTTTCCCCCTTCCCACCCTCTTCTTATCCCACTCCATGTCCATCCTCCTCCTCGTCTCTCTTTTCCCTTCCCCTCCACAATCAGGGGGTGAGGAGGTGGTGGTGGGGTGCAGCAAGGCGGGGGTGGGGTGGGGTGGGGTGGGGGTGGCGCTCACCAGGTAAAGGGTCCCATAGATGCGGAGCGACTCTCCAAACGCCCCTTGGGTGATGTGCACGCAAGCTCGCCCGCAGTGGGGGTGCCAGGTGTGCCCGATCTCGTAGCAGTTGTGAGGGATGGATTTGCTCAGCGCCGCCATCTTGGGCCAGCGGCTGGACCCGGAGGAGGGCGGGGGGGGGAGGGCGGGGGAGCGGGACGCGTTGTGGGAAGAACGGCGGGCGCGCACGCGCAGCCCCCGGGAGGCCGAAGCAAGACGACGAGGACGGCGGCGGCGCGAGACAGCGAGCGCGCGCCAAGGAGAACAACTGCGGCTGCCCGGGGTTACTCCAGATCAACCACCTTCTTCGCCCTCCCTCCGCCCCTTTGCTTTGCCGGCTCGCGTGAGCCCCGCTCAGCCAATCCCGAGCCGGCTTTCTCCCGGCCGGGTTGGAAGGGGTGCGGGGGAGTGTGAAAGTGTGGGTGGGGGGGGAGGAGCTAGCGCGAGCCCCCCCCACGGCGGCTCGTCGCCCCGCCCCCCCCCCCCCCCCCCCCGCCGCCGCCTAACGTTTCCCGGCACGTGGAGGCAGTTTTTGTAAAAACCGCCGCGGGCGTCGGCGGGGATGCGGGTTGTGAGGCGGGGGGTGGGGGGTGTAAGTCAGGGACGGCGGCCGGGACAGGGTTTAGCAAAGTCGGGAAACGTGCAGCAAAAAATAAAGGGATGGCGGGGGAAAAGCTGCTTGGCCTTGGCGCCCGCGAGGAACGTGGGAGGGAGGGGGAGGGGGTGGGGGAGGAATTGATAGGCTGCCAGCAAGGAAGGAGGAAAAGGAGGAGGAGAAGAGGGGGGTGGAGGGAAGGGGGCGAGGAAGGGGGGGAGGAGGAGGAAAAGAAGAGGAAAAGAAGAAAAGGAGGAAGGGAAGGCGAGGAGGAGAAAAGGGGGGAGGAAAAGAAGGAGAGGAGGAGGAGGAAAGGGAAGAAAAAATAAAAGGGGGAAGAAAAGAGGAGGGAGGGGAGGAGGAAAAGAATAACAGGAAGGGGGAGGAGAAGGAAGGGAGGAGGAAAAAGAAGTATAAAAGAAGAGGGAGGAGGAAGAGAAGGGGAGGAGAAAATAAAGCAATAAACCCAAATGATAAGTGAGGGGCGTCTTTGGTGGTCTCAGAACTTGATAGTTTTTCTTGTGGTCCTTCATTACCCAGTTAGGTAACCTCATCAGTGCTGGTCCCAAAGATGCTTTTTCAGGAGGCAACTGGCCTTTCTTGTTCGTTTGTTTTCTTGCTGACTGGATGGTGGGAAATCAGAGCTGAAGAAGCTTCTTGGATGAGAAGCGAAACATCTTCAAGGAAAAAAAAACCCAGAAAATCCAGTTGCCTCTTGAAAAAGCACCTTTGGGACAACCATGACCTGAATGACTGAGAAACTCCATAAACTTTTAGGCTATACAATTTGGGATGAACACCCTTTGAAGCGTGGGAGTATGAATGGATTTCCAGAGAAGAAAAAAACAAAATTGCAGATTACAGGGACCATTAGCACTACTCAGGTGACCCTGAGGACACAGATAAACTTCCAAGTGGCCTCAACAACTCTCTTAAGGATGCAAATGACCACCTGTCTGCAAGGAATATAAACCTGTCCATTCCCAACTATCCAGTCAGAGCTGAAGAAGCTTCTTGGATGAGAAGCGAAACGTCTTCAAAGTCCAGTTGCCTCCTGAAAAGCCTGGATGACTGAGAATCTCTATTGACTCTTATCAGCGCAACTGTGTGTAGTAGTCAGCACTGATGATGTTACCTAGTTGGGTAATGAAACGTCTGCAAGAAAGAACCAAGCTCAGATAGCACCAAGGACCCCTCATGTCAATTCTATAAATGCCATTGAAGGGGTGGGCAACTTCATATGGTATAATAGTCCTCAAATGGAAAGTTTCCCAACCTCTTAGTTGCATGGAGTAGGAGGGGGAGGGATTTGCAACATATCCTCATTGCCCATAATCATGTGCAGCGGTTGTGAGCGCACAATTAAGCCTCGACCTGTGTGTCATTTCATAAAACATGTCTGTTTTAGTAGTTGCCATAAAAAGGGCGAGGAAGGAAATCTGGAAGAGAAGTGTAGCAGTTTGAAAGCAAAAGCACATTCCAACTTTTATCTTTAAAAAATTCTAGAATTTTTGCCCACAAATATATAATTGAGGAAGGTGAATGATGACACCCAGCCTGTGAACTATTCAGTTGGACAATCAGGTTTATGTCATGCCCCTGTCGGAATCTGATTTGGAGGCACAGTCGGAGCAACTGACGGAATGGAATGTGGCTCCTTTGGCTGTGGAAGGAACTGGGGAAGGGCAAAGTCCAGCTGGGCAGAGCAGGGGAGAGGGAATTTGGAGGAAGACCCAGGCCCACCCCCTCTTCATCCTAGGGCATGCAGAGAGGAATGGAGAAAGGAGCAACGTGAGTTGTGTGGCTTACGGGGCAGGAAAGGGCCCTGGTGCCCTTCATTAGCTGCAGCTGGGAACACAGTGTTTAAAAAGGAAAGCAACCTGTTGGAAGCAAATCGTGAGTTATCTGTTATTGTCCAGACTTATCTGGGTTGCTGGTGTCTTTCCAACTGTGTGTTTTGCTGTGCTTTCAAGTCTGCAATTCCTTCTCTTGCCCTGTCAGGTTAATTACTGCAACAGTGGTTTGTTTGGATTTTTAGTTTTACAGCTTGTATGTACTTTGTTTTCTGACTGAATTTCCTCCACTTAAAAGACTGTTCCTGGGAGAGTTTTTCTCCAGCCAAAGGTAACCTGGACATTGGGGGCAAAGTTGGAGAAAATAAAGGGACTTTTCTTGCTTATTTGACTCTGTTGCCTTTATGCCATGTCCTGAGTCATCACAGTTTATGAAACACCCAGGGGGGAGGGCGGAAACAGGGTCACAGGTGACTGTAAATTAAGTATGCCAGAGTTGGTTTCACACAGGACAGTGCCAGTATGTTGCCTCGAATGAATCCTTTGAAAGGTTTTTTTTGGGGAAAAAAGCCCAAGTAACCACCAGACGACAACAATTGAAATTGCCCCGACCACAACCGGAAAAACCAACCCTCAAGCGACTTAACCACAAAACTCAAAAGCAAACTACTAGCAGACTTCTGGTTCCGGGACAATCAACACATCTTGACAAAAAGAGATGACCTAGCGTGGAAGGGAACGAAACTCGACATACCAGAATCCCTATGCACACTAGTCCTCCAGAGGAGCCAAGGACATCAAACCGGCAGCCCACTTCAGGTTCTTAAAGACTTTGCACTTAGCACGGAGGCAATTCTGGTGGCCCAGCATAAAGAAAGACATGGGCAGAGTGTGAAGAGTTGTACCATCTGTGCCTCAATGAACAAACAACCAGGAAAACGCCCCCAGACTGCTACAAACGGTAGCAGAGCCAACAAGGCCATGGCAGGAGATCGCAATGGACTTCACAGTGGAGCTGCCAAAAAGTGGACAGAACACGGTGATCTGGACTGCAATAGGCTTATTCTCCAAACAGGCGCACTTCATACCTTTCAGTGGACTACCCTCAGCCCACCGGTTAGCCAAGCTGTTTTTGAAACGCATCTACCACCTGCATGGAGTACCACGAAGAATTATCTCGACAGAGGGGTCCAGTTCATGGCTAAGTTCCGGAGAGAGTTCCTGCGGTCTATTGGATCATCCCAGGGCCTTAATTTGGCCTTTCATCCAAGCACCAATGGGGGAACAGAGAGACTGAATGCCATGGTAGAGAGTACTTGAGGTGCTATGTGAATTATCAGCAGTCCAATTGGATGGACCTCCTGCCTTTCGTGGAAGTTGTGCACAATAATGCTCTTCACAGTAGCATGGGACTAACCCCCTTCAGAGTAATGAGTGGTATGGTCTTTGTCCCAATAGCTGAATATCCAAGGGATCCCCCCCCCCTTCCCATCAGTTAGCATGACAATTGGATGACAATGCTAAAAGCAACTTGGGGGAATGTTAAGAAAAGTGCTAGCAAAAGCAGCACAGTCCTATAAAAAACAGGCAGACAAACACTCAGCCCCGCAGCGGCCATTCCAGGTGGAGGAGAAGATCTACCTCTCCACAAAATATCTGAGGCTAAAACTCCCGAGCAAGAAAGTAGGGCCGAAGTTTATGGAACCATTCCCCCATAGTAAAGGTTATCAAGATTACCAGTCACGGTGCAGTTGAAATTACCCCGATTGCTAGGGAAGATGTATCCAGTATTCCATAGTAGCCTCTTAAAACGTGGTCAGATCGACCCTGAGGCCCTGCCTCGTGAGTCCCCAGACCCCGTGGTCATAGGAGGCCAAACCCATTATGTGCAGCAAATCCTTGATTCGAGGTGGCCCAGGAGACAACTCCAAATACTTAATCAAGCAGAAGGGCTACTCATTATCAGAGAATAGATTGGCTCCCACTTCTTTTTGGCAACCCTCTAGCCATTGGAACACAGCTATCATGTCACCGTTTAGACATGAGAGTAGGATAGGGAGAGTGATAGAATAGGGATAGCAGGTAGAGTAGAATAGAATAAGAATAGGAATAGAATAGAATAGAAATTGGAATAGAATAGAATAGTTGGAAGGGACCTTGGAGGTCTTCTAGTCCAACACTGCTCAGGCAGGAAACCTTATACTATTTCAGACAAATATTTGCCCAATTTCTTTTTAAAAATTTCCAATCTTGGAGCATTCATACCTTCTGGAGGCAAGTTGTTCCACTGATGAATTGTTCCCACTGTTAGGAAATTTCTCCTTAATTCTAGGTTGCTTCTCTCCTTGGTTAGCCTCCATCCATTACTTTTTCTCCTGCCTTCTGGTGCTCTGGACTAGGTTGACACCCCCCCCCCCACTTCTTTGTGGCAGCCCCTTAGATATTGGAGCACTGCTATCATGTCATCCCTGGTCCTTCTGTTCATTAAACCAGACATATTCAATACTTGCAACCAACCATTCTTCATATGTTTTAGCCTTCAGTAACCCAAAGTCTAAGCAGAATAACAGATAACATTAACAGGTGCTGGCCTAAAAACTAGGAAATTGAGTTGTGATCCCATTTTAGGTTTGAAAGCTGGCTAGGTGACTTTGGGCCAGTCGTAGTTTCTTAATCCAGTCCACCTCACAAGAGGGTTGTAAGGAAACTAGGAAAAGGAGTATTAGGTATGTTCATAGCCCTGAGAAGGGTGGGATAAATATCTACTCATAAAAAAAATTAACTACAGTTAGTCCTTGACATACAACCATTCATTTAGTGACCGAAGTTACAAAGGCCCTGAAAAAAGTGACAACTCTTTTTCACACAAGTATTCAAGCATTCCCAGGGTCATGTGATCAAAATTTGGATGCTTGGCAAGTGACTCATATTTATGACAGGATCAAATGATCCCCATTTGCAACCTTCTGACAAGGAAAGTCAGTGAGGAAAACTGGATTTGCTTAACAAACATGTTACTAACTTAACTGCAGTGATTCACTTAACGGGGGCAAGAAAGGTCGTAAAATGAAGCAAAACTCATTTAACAACTCTCGCTTATCAACAGAAATTTTGGGCTCAGTTGTGGTCGTAAGGCAAGGACTACAATTATTTTAAGGTATTGTGATCTGTCTGGCTACTCACCAAAACCTTCTGGGTTCCGAATCGTCGACTGGGGAAGATAAAATGTGTAAGTAGAGCCATCCAGAATGTTCCATTTTGGGGAAAGGTAGCATAAGGATACAGATTAAAATACAGTGACAGCAGATTTATTTTCCAAGCAACTTGTTCTTAATCATTGCATCATAATAGGATTAATGTCTCTCCCCATACTTTCAATCGGTGTTGACTTTGGCAAATTCCTGGACAGGTTCCCGCAGTTTTCCTGGGAAGAATTTACATTACAATACCCTTAGTCCTCGACTTACGACCACAATTGAGGCCAAAGTTTCTCTTGGTAAACAAGGCAGTGGTGAAGTGAGTTTTGCCTCATTTTATGACCTGTCTTGCCACATTGGTGAAGTGAACCTGGCTTCCTCGTTAATTTTTGCTTGTCAGAAGATCTCCAGAAGAGATCACGTGAACACCAGGACACTGCATCTGTCATAAACATGGGCCAGTTGCCAAGCATCCAAACTTTGATCACGTGACCGGGGGGATGCTGCCATGGTTATCAGCATGACACATAGGTCATAAGTCAGTTTACAATGCTGCTGTAACTTTTAAATAGTCAGTAAACATTGTAAATGGAAGGCTATCTGTATAGTAGTAGACTAAGAGTATTTAGAGCAGGGGTGTCAAATTCCATTTCATTGAGGGCCGCATCAGGGTTGTGTTTGACCTGGGGGGCATGGCAGTGGTGGGATTCAAAAAAAAATTACTACCGGTTCTGTGGGTGTGGCTAGGTGGGCGTGGCATGCAGGGTGGGATTCACATTTTTTAACAATCGGTTCTGTGGGCGTGGCTTAGTTGGTGGGTGTGGCTTGGTGGTCATGTTATTGGCTGGGTGTGGCCAACTCAACATCACTCACATCGAAGCACGCATCTCCTCTTCTGGCCTCTCATGACTGTGGGGATGCTGCAACAGTCGTAAGTGTGAAAAATGGTCATAAGTCACTTTTTTCAGTGACTGGTCACTCCACACAACCAAAGTACCAGCAAAGGAGGGAACAAAAACTCCAGAGACCTTCCTGAGACCGGAAGTCTAGTCCTGCCAAGAATATAATAAGGGTTAAGGGAGAGGCAGTTTCTATAAGCAACACCAGAATGTTTCCTTCCTGCCTTCCTTACAGGATTAGGCCAGTAATTTCTTCTAACAACCGGTTCTCCAAACTGCTTAGAATGTTAACAACCGATTCTAATGAACAGGTGCGAGCTGGTAGAATCCCACCCTTAGTGGCATGGCTTGGTGGCATGGCTTGGTGTCATGGCTTGGTTGGACTAATTACTTTTTACTGCTTACTGTTAGGCTGTTCAGCAGTTTCTTGCTTCGGGTATTGTTTATTTCTTGATTGTTGGTCTGATGTTAATCTTGCTCTGCTCATCTGGGTGCAGATTGCTGGGCTGAAGGATGTTTGATAGATACACTGACAGGGCAAGCCAATAGAACATAAACTGAGAGCAAACCAGGGGTGGGATCTGACAGGGTTAACTACCAGTTCGGTAATTTACAAGGTTCAGTGATTTACAATGTGCTTCCCTGCACGCTGCATGCGTCATTGGCTTGTTGCCTGGACAGCTGAGCAGTGCTAAGTGCAGAGAAGCAGCCTTTGAAAAAGCCCTTTTCCCCTGCTTTTTCAACTGTGGATACAAAGCAGAGCAGCAGCTGAGGTTGAAAAAGCAGGAAATAAAGGTCAGGTAACAGCCCCGGCGGGCGGGTGAGCCAAAACATCAGCAGACATAGAACCGGTTCCATGTCTGCTGCTCTTCAGAGCTACCAGTTCTACACAGCTGGACAGAACCAGTAGAATCCCACCCTTGGAGCAAATCCCACTCCCTACAAGCACTGATGATGTTACCTAGTTGGGTAATGAAATGCCTGCAAGAAAACAACCAACACCAAAAATCCCTTCGTTTCAACCCTGAGCCACCTCTATTTTCCTCCATCGCTATGATTACTAATGCAGGTGCTTATGAGAAGCTGTTAGATAATTTTTGCTTTGGGATCCTTGTTCTCTCCAAGCCTGCTTGTTTTCTTGCAGATGTTCCATTACCCAACTAACTAGCATCATCAGCGCGAGTAAGGAGTGTGGTTTTCTGTCAGTTTATATTCTGGTGTCTTGCCTTGTCAGTGTTGGTGGGGGAAATTTTAGAGTTTCTTTGTTTGGGCTGTTTATTGATGGCTCTTTGACAGTTTCTTGATTGGGGTATTGCTTACTTGATGGTTGGTCTGATGTTAACCTTGGAGTTAATCTATGCTGGGTAAACTTCATAAAGTCTCCTTTTACACCCTGGTGCAAGCTATGTTGGCAATTTTGTTCGTGAGATAAATTAAACTTCTAAATATTGCTGTTCCTTTAGGCAACTGTGCCAAAAAGGTACATTCTTCACATCCTTGTCAGGCAGAAAAGTATGTCAACATAAATTGTGTGCTCCTCCCAAGAGGCACTTCAAAAACAAGTTGAGGCAATGTTGCAGTTTGTAGAAGGTTTAACTTAGGAGAGTTTCAGGACAGGGATTGATGGGTTCCCAAGCATACTTTATCCTGCTCAGTATTTCTTAATACACAAGTAGTTGTTGACTTACAACTGCAATTGAGCCCAACATTTCTATGCTAGGCAAAAGAGTTGTTATGTGAGTTACTCGCCCCCCCCCCCAATTTTACAATCTTTCTTGCCATCGTTGTTAAGTGAATCACTTCAACTATTAAGTTAGTCACACAGTTATGAAGTGAATCTGGCTTTCCCATTGACGTCTGTCAGAAGGTTGCAAATGGGGGAATCATGTGACCTTGGAGCACGGCAACCATCATAAATACCTGCCAGTTGCCAAGCCTCTGAATTTGGATCCCGTGACGTGAGAACAGTCAACCAATGGAACTGCTTGTCCTCGGAAGTTGTGGGAGACCTTGAGACCTTCAAGAAGAGATTGGACTGCCATTGATCAGAAATGGTGTAGGGTCTCCCGCTTGGGTGGGGGGGTTGGACTAGATGACCCACAAGGTCCCTTCCAACTCTGATTATCTATTATCTGACTCTGGGGATGCTGCAACAGTTATGTGAAAATTATTATTACCTTTATTGTCAGAGTACAACATGTGTACAATGAGATTGGCTGACCCTCCCTTCATGCACACACACACCCCCACACCCCCAACTCGCAATGAGACAGAAGTCCCTAACCCAGTCCTGATCTTATTATACTATGTGACCTTGTTGCATGGCTTGCTGGCCCTGCAAGACTATCCTACTATGTTGACATAAAGTTATTTCCTATTTTGGAATCTGACATCCTACAGGTAGAA
The DNA here is from genome assembly GCA_015471245.1 of Laticauda colubrina. Lineage (NCBI taxonomy): Eukaryota > Metazoa > Chordata > Lepidosauria > Squamata > Elapidae > Laticauda > Laticauda colubrina. The sequence goes on along the minus strand of BLBF01000006.1, from coordinate 9,078,258 downwards.
ACTGGACTTCAGCCTGTTGATGTGGCTGGCTCTGTTTCTACCCAATGGTAGGAGAGTGAAGAAGTGCTGACTGGGTTGTGAGTCATCCTTGAGAATTTTCCTCTCTCTTCTAAGGCAGCGAGCCCTAAGCGAGGTCATCTAGTGGTATCAGGGAACAGCCCACAATGTTTTGTGCTGTGAAAAGAAGATCATTGGTTGCCTTCTCCCCTCTTTGGAAGAGCTTTATAGTCTTAAGAAAGTTCAAAACTTTCTCAAAGATCCATCTCATCCTGGGCACCCCTTTTTTGGAACTATTACCATCTGGCAGACGGTACAGGAGAATAAAAACAAGGACAAATAGGTTGAAAAACAGCTTCTATCCCAGGGCAGTAGCTCTATTGAATTCTGCTGTTTAGTGCAGTGTCAGGGTTTTCGGTTCAATGTGTGGAGGGTGAAGGATGTGTGCTTGTGTTTATTTTCATGGTCATGATGTGCATTGAAGATGGTGTTTGACTTCATTGTACGAGGTGCAATGACAATAAAGTAAACTAAACTAAGCTAAACTAAGCTCAACTCACCACCCTCTGTAATGTCTTTCTGTCCATGGCTGTCAAGCCAGCATACCACACTGTCATGCAATATGAGAGGACGCTTTCTATTGTGGATTGGTAAAAGGAGGCCATCAGTCGTTGTTTCACTTTATTCTTTCGCAAGACCCTAAGGAAATGGAAAACAGTCATAAGTTCACCTTTTTTCATTGCCATTGCAATGTCAAATAATCACAAAATGAATAGTTGTAAGTTGAGGCTTACCTGTAGTGAGAAAACCCAACACTCACTTTCCATACTGTGCTGCAGAATAAGTTTAGTAGACTCCAATTCCTACTCCTGCCCTCTGTATATGCGCCAAATACCAGAATTTTATTACAGTAGTGACCATTCAAAGTTACAACGGCACTAAAAGAAGCGACTTATGACCATGTTTCACACTTGCAACATCACCACGGGTACGTGATTTATATTTGGATGCTTGACAACTGACTCACACTTACGACAGTTGCAGTGTCCTGGGGTTATGTGATCTGCTTTTGTGACCTTCTGACAAGCATAGCCAATGGGGAAACACTTAAAATATGTCATATTTCATATTTGGCCTGGCCATACTCATTCAGGATGACACCACCCAATTCTTCTCTCGTGTCGCTACACTTTTCCCAGCCACTGTAGAACACAGGCTCTGGCACTTGTGTACACAAAGGTTGGTGTAGTGTGGTAGAAGGATTCGCAGGTAAACAGATTCCTGACAGGGGCCGCGACGTGAACGCTCCTTCTATGGCCCCCACACCACCCAATGCAGATGTGGTATTCAGCCAGTTCTGACAGGTTCTGGAGAACTGGTAGCAAAAAATTTGAGTAGTTCGGAGAACTGGCAAATCCCACCTCTGACTGGCCCCGCCCCCATCTATTCTCCGCCTCCCGAGTCCCAGCTGATTGGCTGGGTCTTCTTTGGTTGCCCTGCACAGGAGAACGGAGCTGGAAAGCAGGTTAGTGGGGTGGGGTGGGGAGGGAATGGGATTTTGCAGTAACCTTGCCCTGCCACACCCACCAAGGTCACCGTCAGCAAATTTCTCCTTCGTTCCAGGTTGCTTCTCTCCTGGATTATTTCCCATCCTTTGCTTCTTGCCCTGCCTTCAGGTGCTTTGGAGAATATAACTGACTCCCCCTTCTTTGTAGCAGCCCCTCAAATATTGGAACGCTGCTATCATGTCACCCTGGTCCTTCTTTTCCCCTAGACTAGCCATACCTAATTCCTGCCATCCTTCATTGAATGTTTTAGCCTCTGGGGGCCTAATCATGTTTGTTGCAAACCACAGATAGATTCAGTAAATAGCTTAGACAAGTATGAAGGGAGCTTTTATGAGTGGATAGAACAGCTGTGCAAAATTTAATCATTTCTACCAGATGTGGTATTCAGCCAGTTCTGACAGGTTCTGGAGATCCGGTAGTGGAAATTTTGAGCAGTTCGGAGAACCGGCAAATCCCACCTCTGACTGGGTCCCCTCTATTCTCTGTCTCCCATTGAGTCCCAGCTGATTGGCTGGGTCTTCTTTGGTTGCCCTGCACAGGAGAACGGAGCTGGAAAGCAGGTTAGTGGGGTGGGGATGGAATGGGGATTTTGCAGTATCCTTTCCCTGCCACGCCCACCAAGCCACGCCCACCATGCCACACCCACAGAACTGGTAGTAAAAAAAATTGAATACCACCCACTCACCCAATGGCTATGTGGGATCTTTGGCCCAAAAACAAATGGTCAAACTGTCTTAATAATTCAAGAATTGCAGCGATTCACTTAAAATGTGGCAAAAAAAAAAGTCGTAAAATGGGACAAAACCCACTTGACCAATTTCTCACCAACATAAATTTGGGGCTCAATTGTGGTCATAAATTGAGGGCTACCTGTATATGCTATACAATTGTCAAGTTCCTAGGAGTTCAATCATCTCAATAGCAGACCTGATCTGGGCAAACCTGGTGTCCCTTTTCATTTGTAGCAATTTCATGGCCCAGCACTAGGGGACAAGGATTCATACAGGTGCTCCCTGACTTACAACAGTTTGCTTAGTGACCATTCGAAGTTACAACAGCACTGAAGGAACCGTTGTTGCAACTTTCTTACAAGGGGGAAACGAGATTCATTTAACAATCGTGTTACTAATTTAATAACTGCAGTGGTGAGAAAAGTCATAAAATCAGCAAAACTAATAACCTGCAATACTGCATTTTGACCACTGCGCCATCATGGCTCATAGAATGGAATGGAATGTAGAATAGAATAGAATAGAATAGAATAGAATAGAATAGAATAGAATA
>BLBF01000006.1:9014883-9040904 GCA_015471245.1 Laticauda colubrina | reverse complement strand
GTTGGCCGTGGTGAGTTGACTGTGGGATGTTGCCTTGGTTGAGTTGGCCATCGCAAGTTGGCCCTGGCGAGTGGGGTTTTTGTTGGGTTTTTGTTGGGTTGGCCCAGGCGAGTTGCCTCTGTTGCAAATTGCCCCGTAGACCCATTCCAAGCGTGGCCTTCGCAAGGCACTCCATAAAGCGGCCTTCACACCCGTCCCGTGGTCTCGATGCCACCCGGGAAGCCCAGGCTGCCAGCTCCTCCCAAAGAAACGCCTCGGCTCCCTCGTTCGACCTTCTTTTCTTTTTCTCTTTTTCTTTCTTTCTTTTCCCCTCGGCCGGCGCTTGCGAGGCCGCGGGGCGGAGAGCGGGGCGGGTGGGCGGTCCGAAAAGCGAGGCCTCCCCTCCCCTGGGCAGGTTGCTCGCTCGATCGCCCGCCCTTCCCTCTCGCCCTTCCTCGCCGGGAGCAGCAGCCCCGGCGCCGCCCTCTCGCCCAGCCCGGAGCACCGCCTCGCCTGGTGTCACAGCGCGCTGCGCCGGCGGCGAAAGCCAGAAGCGCGCTCGGCGGGGCGCACGGCGCAAGAGACGGACGGCGATCCCGGAGGGGAGGGGAAGGAAGGACGGTTGGAAAAGAAGCGGCGGCGAGCCTTTCTCGGTTCCTGCTCCGGCAGGGCTGGGAGCCGGGCAGGGTTGGCGCGCCCAGCCTGCCTGCCTGCCTGCCTGCCCGGACGATGTGCCCGGCCGCGGGGCAGAAGGGTGTCCGGCGCCGGCGGCGTTTGCTGCTGCTGCTGCTGCTGCTGCTGGGACTGCTGGCGGCGCTGGAGGCGGCGGGCGCTTTCGGCGACGAAGAGGAACGCCGCTGCGATGCCATCCGCATCTCCATGTGCCAGAATCTGGGCTACAACGTCACCAAGATGCCCAACCTGGTGGGGAGCCAATTCCAGACCGACGCCGAGCTCCAACTGACCACCTTCACCCCGCTCATCCAGTACGGCTGCTCCAGCCAGTTGCAGGTGGGTGCCTCCGCCGCTCGGCACCACCCTCCCGGGGTGTGTGTGTGTGTGTGTGTGTGTGTGTGTGTGTGTGTGTGTGTGTGTGGAGAGGAGAGGCTGACTTTCCCTTTCTCTCCCTCCCGGGATGACTTCACTTTCTCCTTCCCGGGTCGGTTGACTTTTCTACGTAGGGCCGGGTTGACTTTTCCCTGGCTGGGATGCGAAGGAGGGAATCCTGCAGGGTGGGAGCCTGTGCCTTCTTCGCTCCGGGGTAAGCCGCGTGGAGATCCTCGCCCTTTGGACTTAAAAAGATCGAGGTCGTTGTTTGTTTGTTTGTTTGTTTGTTTGTTTTTAAAGGCGCTTTCTGCCTGTCTAATTTCACTTCTCTTCGCTCCGGAGTTCGGTGCAAAAAAAAAAAAAAAGGGGGGGGGGATCGACTTTTTTTTAAAGGGGGAAGATGGGTTGAGAGTCGCCCTCTGAACGATAGGAGTCGAAAAGCACCCCGTGTGGGGCCATGTGCTTGAGTGCCTTTTCAGACGTCCCAGAGGAAGAGAAGGCGGCCGAGGCCATAGGTAGTGCTTGCCTGCATCCAAGACTTCGCGGCTCTCTTTGCCCGACTAAAACCTTGCACGTTTTGGCAGATGGTATGAGTAGAGTTAGAGTAGAGTAGAACAGAACAGAACAGAACAGAACTCTTTATTGGCCAAGTTTGATTTGACACACAAGGAATTAGTCTTCAGTGCATAAGCTCTCAGTGTTCATAAAAGAAAAAATAAAATACATTCATCAGGAATCATAAGGTACAACACTTAGTGATAGCCATAGGTTACTAATAAGCAATCAAACATACTAGGAAAACAAATAATATAATATAAATTGTAAAGATACAAGCAACAGAGTTGTAATCGTAAGTGGGAAGAGATAGGTACTAGAAAGGATGAGAAGAATAGTAATACAGTCTTACTAAATAGTTGGACAGTGTTGAGGGGATTATTTGTTTTGCAGAGTGATGGCGTTGTGTCTAATTCTCCTGGTGTGCAGTGCTCTATATAACATCGTTTTGAGGGTAGGGGTTGAAACAGTTTATGGCCAGGATGTGAGGGGTCTGTACATATTTTCACACACTTCTTTTTGACTCATGCAGTATGCAGGTCCTCCATGGAAGGCAGGTGGGTAGCAATTGTTTTTTCTGCAGTTCTAATTATCCGTTGAAGTCATCTTGCTTGACCAATTTAGGCTGCTACGAACCCAGAAAACTCCTTAGCCAACTGGGTCAAAGAGGTTGTGGGGATAGTCTGCAAAGTTGAGTCTAGCTGGGAATTACAGGTAGTCCCCGCCTTGACCACAGCTTATTTAGGGAATGCTCAAGAGTTACAACAGTACTGAGAAAAGGGACTGGTGACCAGTTTTTTCGGACTTATGACTGTCGCATGGTTGCGTGATCAAAAATCTGGGCACTTGGGGACCGCCTCGCCTTGGTGACTGTCATTGGGTTCCATGGGCATGGGATCCCCTTTGGCGATCTTATGACAAGCCAAGCCAATGAGAAAACCAGATTCACTTAAAAACTGTGCTCCCCCATTTAACAACCGCAGTGATTTCACCCCACAACTCTGACAAGAAAGGTCATGAAGATGAAGCAAAACTCACTTTAAACAAACGTCTCACTTTGCAACCGAAACTTGGGAGGTTGAATGGTGGGCGTAAGTCAAGGACTTATCTGTAGACAGTCACAAGAAAGAAGTTTGGAAATTTCATCTTCTGGATGGGGGCAAACTTCTCTGAGATCTAGAAAGGCTTTGACCATCCCTGGTTGATAAGAACAGCCCTGTCCCTTCTTTTGAGATTTTTTTTTGAGGTCTTGCTGTCTTTCTGCTGGTGGATGTGTGGTGGTGGGGGGGGGCTGTTTCCAAAGGCTGGGGGTGGGGGTCCAAAGGCTGAGGGGGTGGGATTCAAAAGGGAGGCTGGGCAGACTCCTGTAAAACTTTGCAAGGAACAGCCCAACCAACCCTATTCATGACGGGCATGAAAGAAGGATGATGACTCCTCTTTGCGCCTTTCAAAACAATGCTTTTCTCCAGAGGAGTGGAGTGCTTAATCCACTCCTGGGTGTTTCCAGACAGGAGGCTTTGGGGGGGATCAGGTGTACTGAGAGGGAAAGGGTACTTGGCAAAGAGGATGCCCTGGGAGGGGGCGCCCAGCGGAGGTTGAAGCAGTAGAGTTGTGGTCCCCTTCCCTGGCTGGAGATCAGAATTACAATGGGGAATCAGGGTTATGCTAAGTGAAGTAGTTAAACTGTATGTTGCTGTGGCTGGGAGGGTTGTGTGTGTGTGTGTGTGTGTGTAAGAAAAAGAAGCAAATTCCAAGCTTGGAATCATGCCAGAGGGCATGGAAAAGAAAGCAAGCAAGGCTTGTAGGGAAACAGAACTTCGAGGAGCGAGGACAGACAGGGCCAGCCTGTGATGCAACAAGGTCACATAGTGTAATAAGATTGGGACTGGGTTAGGGACTTCTGTCCTCACTGTGAGGGGTGTGTGTGTGTGTGTGTGTGTGTGTGTGTGTGTGTGTGTGTGTGTGCAAGAAGGGAGGCTCACCCAATCTCAACATCAACCTCCTAGTTTCTACCGGTGGGTTGCAATCCTGGAGTGGTGGTGGTTGCATTCAGATATATCCCCAGCAAAATAGGTGTGCATTGATATAATAAGTGTCATAATTTGGTGGCACCTGGCTTTGGTGAGACTCTAGGAAAATGACCTTCCAGAAGACCTGTCAACTTCAGTATATCCCCACCTATGACAGACAGCCTGCATCTCAGTTCATGAACCCAGACTGTCCTAACCCAGCATAGAAATGTCTTCACTTTGTAAGTCTTTTCCCTGCCTGCCTGTGAGACCCACATCATGTACAGGTAAGTCCTCGATGTAACGACCTCAAGCCTCCAATTTCTGTTGCTAAGGGAGCCAGTCAAGTGAGTTTTGCCCCTTGAACAACCTTTCTTGCCACTGTTCTTCAGTGAATCCCTGCAATTGTTCAGTCAATAGCATCGTTGTTAATAATACAGTTGTGAAGTGAATATGGTCTCCCCATTGATTTGCTTGTCAGAAGGTTGCAAAAGGGGATCTCGTGACCCCAGGACTCTGCAACCGTCATAAATATGGAGTCAAGTGTCTGAATTTTGATCATGTGATTAATGGAGATGTGCAACAGTTGTAAGTGTAATAAGTCACTTTTTAGTCTGCACTACTATTGCTATTCATCTTCTCATCACTCCTTATCGCCCATCCCCTCCCACTTGTGACTGTATGACTGTAACATTGTCACTTGTATCCCTATGATTTATATGGACTGTTTCCTAGTATGATTTGATTGCTTATTGTACCCTATGACTATGAAGTATTGTCCCTTATGATTCTTGACTCTTGATGAATGTCTCTTTTCTTTTATGTACTCTGAGAGTATTTGCACCAAAACAAATTCCTTGTGTGTCCAGCCACACTTGGCAAATAAATAATTCTATTCTATTCTATTCTATTCTATTCTATTCTATTCTATTCTATTCTATGCTATGCTATGCTATGCTATGCCATGCCATGCCATGCCATGCCATGCCATGCCATGCCATGCCATTCCTTATGTTATTCTATTCTATTCTACTCTACTCCTTATTCTTTTCTCTTCTATATTCTATTCTATTCTACTCTACTCCTTATTCGATTCTTTTTTCAAATATTTTTTTTAATTTTGAATATAAATACTACAAACATAATACATATAAATCTAAATACAAAAGAGGGGCAATACAAATATTACAGTGCAACCCCCAATACCATTTTATTACTTATATTTCTTCTTTTGTATATATTCCAATTGTGCTTTTATCCCCTCCAAAACAACATACTTTTCTTGAGTAGGTTTATTTCCTATTCTATTCTATTCTATTCAGTACAGTTGTCGCTGTACCTGTATCTCTGCCGGAAGAGATGAGTATGAAACCAGAACACAGTGGACGGACGTATTGCAAGCTCACGCTGCATCATGCAGGGAAGTCCTTGCTTAGAACAAACTTAGGGGTTCCTCCGTCTTGGGAGTTGCTCTATGTCTCCACACTATTTTTAGGAGAGGTTGTTTTTTTTTTGTTTAAAGCCACCTTAAGGTCACTTCCTAGAGTTTCCTGTTAACCAGTAAACAGCATGTCTTGGTTCTCTACTGTTTTGTTTTTTGCAATTGCGATCAGCATATTCTGTGGTTCATCTCTTTCTCGCTCATGTCATAGCAGTTTGGAAGGTAAAGCTGAGAGGATGGTGAGTAGCTTTCAGAATGAATCAGCATAGAGTTGAAAGGGACCTTAGAGGTCTTCTAGTCCAACCCACTGCCCAAGTAGGAGACCCTATAACATTACAAATAGGTATATCCAGTTTTTTCTTAAAAACCTCCAGTGAAGATAGAATAGAATAGAAAATAGAACAGAACAGAATAGAATAGAAAATGGAATAGAATAGAATAGAAAATAGAATAGAATAGAATAAAATAGAATAGAAATAGGATAGAATAGAAAATAGAATAGAATAGAAATAGAATAGAAATAGAATAGAAATAGGAAATAGAATAGAATAAGAAAGGAATAGAATAGAATAGAATATAGAATAGAATAATAGAATATAGAATAGAATAGAATAACGATCGGGATAGAATAATCTTGGAGGTCATCTAGTCCAGCCCTCTGTTTAAGCTGGAGAACCTATACCACCTCAAACTGGTAATTGTCTAGAATCTAGACTCTTCTTAAAAACCTCCAGTGATGGAGCGCCCATGATTTCTGGAGGCAAGTTGTTCCACTGGTTAATTGTCCTCACTGTTAGGAAGTTTCTCCTTAGTTCTAAGTTGCTTCTCTCCTTGATTAGTTTCCATCCACTGTTTCTTGTCCTGCCCTCTCTGCTGCTTTGGAAAATAAGTTGACCCCCCCTTTCTTTGTGACAGTCCCTCGAAGAGGGGAGGGGAAATAATAAAATGCAATTAATAGCAATAGCACTTAGACTTACACACCGCTTCACAGTGCTTTCCAGCCCTCTCTAAGCGGTTTACAGAGTCGGCATATTGCCCATATTGAGTCCAGTAAGATTCGAACTGCCAAATTTCAGACAGCCGGCAGTCAGCAGAAGTAGCCTGCAGTACTGCACTCTAATCACTGCGCCACCACGCCTCATAATGTTTGTGATGAAAATCATAGCAATCTCTCTCTCTCTCTCTCTCTCTCACTTTCTCTTTGTGTGTCTGTCTCTATCTCTCTTTGTGTCTCTCTCTGTGTGTGTCTCTCTCTGTCTCTCTCTGTGTCTCCCTCCCTCTGTCTGTCTGTCTGTCTGTCTGTCCCTCAATTTGCACACGGAGGCCAAAAAAAAAGCTGTTTGTCTTGAAAAGAAAAATCTCAGGTTTGTTTTAGGAGATTGGCAGGTTAGCCCTGCAAAGAGTATGTGTTTGCTCAGGTAGCTCAGGAATTTAGTCAACCGCACTCAGCTCTTGACACCAGAGTGGGTGCTCTGAATTGACATTTAATAAACAAAAGACAAACCAGCAGTTGCTGTAAAGTATGTCAGATATGTTGTTCACCTTAATGGAGGCGAAATCCCTTCCACTGAACATGCATGAAAACGAAACTGCAGGGGGAGAAAAACAGGCAGTGACTCAGTTTTAGGCCACTCTAAATAAACTCTGGCTTTTAAAAACACATTTGAAATAGCTTCGCTGGTCAAATGCATTCAAGCATGTTTCTAGCCCACATTAATAATTAGCCATCTGAAACTGCAATAAAGCTTTCCAATACCTTGGACACGTAAACGGTTTATTTGTTTGTTGCTAGCGGCTAGAGTGCACCAGCTTTGGGTGGCTTTTTTAGGGGGTGGTAGTAAGATGTCAACAAGTTTTCCAGTTTGCATAAAACAGGGGTGGGGAACCAATTTATATCTCCTTTTGGGTGCAGAGATTGAGAGCATGGCCTGAATCAGGGGACTCTGTGCTCAGATGTAACCTCTTACCTTTTTCCATTCAAGCCCTCTGGATTTCTTGGTGTCTCCTGTCAAAGTACAGGTAGTCCTCGGCTTACCACATTTCATTTAGTGACTGTTCAAAGTTGTAGTGACCCCCCAAAAAGTGAATGTATGACCATTTTTTCACATTTACGACCAGAGGTGTGTATTCAGCAGGTTCTGACCAGTTCTGGAGAACCGGTAGCGGAAATTTTGAGTAGTTCAGAAAATTGGCAAATCCCACCTCTGACTAGCCCTGCCCCCATCTATTCTCTGCCTCCCATTGAGTCCCAGCTGATTGGGGTGGAGGAGGGGTGTATCTGCATCACTTTGACTGAATTTCTCCCCTTTAAAAAAAGTGTATATTTCAGTATTTTTTTCTTCAAAAACAGCATCGTGTTTGATGTGGTGAATTAACAGGCCTGCAATAATCTTAGCTTTGTTGTGGCGAGCGAGCATAGCTGGAGGGGAAGAAACTTTGGGTAGAACCCAGAATCTTTCAGTTCTCATTTTTAATGGGGGAAAGAAGCTTGAGTTTTGTTGTCCTGTCGTTCTTGGATACGCTGATACACTCAAACTAAGAAAGGTTGAACCTGGCTAATATTTGGATGGGAAAACAGCAGGAACACCGAGGCTGGGAATTTGGTTCAACCTGGGATGATTTTATTTATTTATTTGTCCATATCCCGCCTTTATTATTTTTACAAGTAACTCAAGGCGACAAACATATCCAACACGCCTTCCTCCTCCATTCTCCCCACAACAACAATCCTGTGAGGTGGGTTGGGATGCCTAAGGCGGGACTAGAAATCACCATCTCCTGGTGATTGCCCCAGATTCACCCAACTGGCTAAGGTGAGACTCCAACTCACAGTCTACTGCTTTATACCCTCGTGCCTTAACCACTAGACCAAACTGGCACTCCAGGTGGGAACCTGAAAAGACGTTCCTGTAATCACTGTTGCCAAGAAAAATACATGTGCGAGTCCACTACACCAGTAGGAGTCACCTCCATATTTGGATTGGAGATTTCAGTTTTGCTTTGTTGGATCTGGTTTTGTACACAAAACTCCCCACCTATGTTCAGGAAGACAAGATGGGCTTTTGGCTGTACCCCTGGTTGTTGATTTCTATACAGGTAACCCTTGACTTACACTTGCATGGCCTTCAATTCTCCACCAGCCATGTCCACGCTTGTTGAAATCCACACTAGTTAAAATAGCCAAAGTAGGGAAACACAGATAAGTCCAGAATGCCAAACATTGAGAAGATTTTATTTATTTATTTTATTTTATTCATTTGATTTGTCAATCGCTTACAAGATAATAGGTATAAGTATAAACATGAATAAAAATACAGAAAATAGGTACAATTAAGTGGGGACAACAGGACAGGGTTGGGAGGCACGATGGTGCACTTATGCACACCCCTTACAGACCTCATAGGAATGGGGTGAGGTCAATAATGGATAGTCTGAGGTTAAAGTTTTGGGGGTTTGAGAATGTAACAACAGAATCAGGTAGTGTGCTTCAGGCACTGACTACTCTGATGCTGAAGTTGTGCTTTCTGCAATCGAGTTTGGAGTGGTTTACATTGAGTTTGTATCTGTTGTGCGCTCTTGTAATTGTTGTAGTTGAAGTTGGAGCAGTCATTGACTGGTAGGACATTGTAGCAGATAATTTTGCACGCCCTTTTCTGAAGTTTGTCCTTTTTTTCCTCCCTCCTCCAGTTTTTCCTGTGCTCCGTCTACGTCCCCATGTGCACCGAGCAAATCAATATCCCGATCGGCCCCTGCAGTGGCATGTGCCTGTCTGTCAAAAGGCGATGCGAGCCGGTCCTGAAAGAATTTGGGTTCTCCTGGCCAGAAAACCTGAACTGCAGCAAATTCCCCCCACATAATGACCACAATCACATGTGCATGGAAGGGCCAGGAGATGAAGAGATCCCCCTCCACAGCAAGGCTGCCTTGAACCCTGGGGAGGAATGCCAGAGTGTCGGATTGAACTCCGATCAATACATCTGGGTCCGGAGAAGCTTGAGCTGCGTCCTCAAGTGCGGCTACGACGCAGGCCTCTACAGCCGGTCCGCCAAGGCCTTCACCGACATCTGGATGGCTGTGTGGGCGAGCCTCTGTTTCATCTCCACCGCCTTCACGGTCTTGACCTTTCTGATCGATTCCACTCGGTTTTCCTATCCGGAGCGGCCCATCATATTCCTGAGCATGTGCTACAATATTTATAGCATCGCTTATATTGTCCGGCTGACCGTAGGCCGAGAAAGGATTTCCTGTGACTTCAATGAGGCCGTAGAACCTGTTCTCATCCAGGAGGGCCTGAAGAACACCGGATGTGCCATCATTTTCCTGCTGATGTACTTTTTCGGCATGGCGAGCTCCATCTGGTGGGTGATCCTCACCCTGACGTGGTTCCTGGCTGCTGGGCTCAAATGGGGCCACGAGGCCATTGAGATGCACAGCTCGTATTTCCATATTGCTGCCTGGGCCATCCCCGCAGTGAAGACCATTGTCATCCTGATCATGAGACTGGTCGATGCAGATGAGCTGACGGGCCTGTGCTACGTAGGCAACCAAAACCTTGATGCCTTGACGGGCTTTGTGGTGGCTCCCCTTTTCACCTACTTGGTCATTGGGACCCTCTTCATTGCGGCCGGCTTGGTGGCTTTGTTCAAGATCAGGTCCAACCTCCAAAAGGACGGGACCAAAACGGACAAGCTGGAGAGGTTGATGGTGAAGATTGGGGTGTTTTCCGTGCTCTATACCGTGCCTGCCACTTGTGTCATTGCCTGTTACTTCTATGAGATCTCCAACTGGGGGATCTTCCACTACTCTGCAGATGCCTCCAACATGGCTGTGGAGATGCTCAAGATCTTCATGTCTCTCCTGGTGGGCATCACGTCTGGCATGTGGATTTGGTCGGCCAAGACACTGCACACTTGGCAAAAGTGCTCCAATAGACTGGTGAATTCGGGGAGGGTAAAACGGGGAGCCAAGAGGGCAGACGGGTGGATGAAGCCTGGGAAAGGAAACGAGACAGTGGTATAAAAGAAAAGGCAGGGAGCGGCAAATTCTCTTTTCTTCGCCTCCCCAATGCAGGAGGAGCTGATGGGATAGCAGCCTCCGGAGCAGGAGCGTTGGAACAAATCCTTTATTGAGAAACATTTGAGCTTTTGCAGAATTTTGAAGGAGGACAGGAGAGCAGCAAAGGGAGCTCAGCCAGGCTGGGAGGGATGAAAAAAAAGCACAATTTTTTTTGCAGTGGCTTCACAAAGTTGTGAAGATAAAGAGTAGAGCCTCTTGGATGTCTATCAACAAGCAGTGGTTTTGGGATTCATGGCCCATTTGTACCTCCTGATAACGCACAGTGTGCCTTCTTCTCTCACTCCCTTTTTTCTTCCCTTTACCCTGTTCTGACTCACATTTATCACTGCCTTGTATAAAGTAGTGCAAGAGAGCAAAATGGAGAGAGGAAGGAATTAATTGCAATTTTTGGAAAGAATTGCTGGTGTCAGGGAATTCTGAATCCAAGGTCTCTCTCCACTTGGAGAAGTGATGCCCAAAAGCTTGGAGGCTGCAGAAAGTTGCAGTTTTAGGGTGCAAGCTTTGGAATTCTGCAGAATTCCTTCAGAGACAGACCAGAGAAAAGGTCTTGAGATTCAAGCGAAGTCAATTTGCCTTTAACATCATCAACTAAAAAAACACACAAACAATTAAGGTTTCAGGCTGCATTTGAGCTGTGGAAACAAACATGGAATGGAAACAGGATGTGTTTCTAATCAGGATGACCCCCAAATGACATCAAGATGTCACAATGCAAGAGATAAGGTCATCCAATCCACAAAACCCTTGCCTTGATAGATTTATTTCGTTGCGGGGAGAAAAAAAAAAAAACCCAAGAAACTTTAAAACCCAATAGTTCCACGAAACTTTTAAGCACAATAGCTGCAGGATTGTTTTTGTATTCAGTAGCAGCAGTTACTAAACAAGATTCACCTTCTAGCATCACAAGAGGATAGCAATGATTTCACGAGCCCCTGAAGGGGCAACAGATAGATTTAATCTTCTGGGGGAAATTTTGAGAAGTGAAGAAGTTCTTTCCTTTAAAAAAAAACAAAAAAAAACTGAAGCATAATGCGTCTATTTAACTTCTTAATTTAACTTTCAAGTCTCACACAGCCACCAAAAAAGTTGTTGGCGGAAGTTTGCCTCAGGAATTAAACTTTTAGCCTCAGCTATCAAGGCGGGAGTTTAACATTTTCCAAGAAATGGAACAATTCTTCCTTTTTTTGCTACTAAATCCCTACTTTAACAAATGTCTGGCAGCTTTTTCCAAATTGGAGGCCTGAAGGCATCCAATATATGGTGTTTCCTTTGCAAAGCTTACAGCTTAAAATGTTTAGCTGGTTTTTATTCTCAAAGAGGTTAAGGGTAGAGAACATCTCAATACCCATTGCCATGCTTTAAATAGCTTCTTCAAAATTAAGCTTTTGAGGCCTATTTTCATGTTCCTCAACCTTGGTCCAGTGGTGGGATTCAAAAATTTTACCGGTTCTGTGGGCATGGCTTTGTGGGTGTGGCATGGCTTGGTGGGCATGACAGCGGAAGTTTCCTGCAAAATCCCCATTCCCTCCCCAACCCAATAACCTGCTTTCCAGCTCCGTTCTCCTGTTCAGGGCAACCAAAGAAGACCCAGCCAATCATCTGGGACTTGGGAGGCAGAGAATAGATGGGGGTGGGGCTAGTCAGAGGCGGGATTTGCCAGTTCTCTGAACTACTCAAAATTTCCGCTACCGGTTCTCCAGAACTGGTCAGAACCTGCTGAATACCACCTCTGCCTTCGTCCCTTTAAGATGTGTGGACTTCAGTTCCCAGAATATCTCAGCCAGCATGCTGGCTATGGAATTCTGGGAGTTGAAGTCTCCACATCTTAGAAAAACAGGGGTGTCAAACTCGATTTCATTGAGGGCTACATCAGGGCTGTGTTTGACCTCGCAGGGTCAGGGGTGTGGGCATGGCTGGCTCGATGTCATTTGGGTCGGGGGCACATGTGGTGGTCCAGACAGGGCATGGGACATTGTCTCTCGAGGAATTTTGTCTATGCCTCCTTGCCTTGCGATCAAATGCCACTTTTGCTAGTAGTTTGTTTTGATAGCCCTCTGCCAGCAAAAACGGAACTCGAGAGGGGCGCACATGGTCCCCCCCAGATCCATTTTTGGTCATGACAACCTTCTGCAGCTGTCTGCCAGCAAAAACAGTTTGCGGCTCCCCTGAACTCCTTTTTGCTGGCAGAGGGCTGCAGAAGGCCATTGCAGCTGAAAATGGAGCCTGAGAGGGATGTGCGTGACCTTCCCGAGTGCCATTTTGACTGGCAAAGGCACCATGGACTGATCTTTAGCTGGTTCTAAGGTGGCTCCAATGGCCACATCGAAGCACTCCATAGACCAGATATGGCCTGCAGGTCTCAGATTTGACATCCCTGTCTTAGAAGCACCAAAGTTGAGAAATACCAACTAGCCAATGGTGTTGTGAAGAGATGTAACTTTTGAACTGTAACAAAATGAACTGTTGTAAGTCAAGGGCTACCTATACAGAAAGTCCTTGACTTACAACCATTCGCTTAGTGGCTGTTCGAAATCCCAACAGCACCGAAGTGACTTAGGACCATTTTTCACACTTACAACCATTGCAAGTATCCCCGATTCAGATGCTTGGCAACTGCTTCATATTTATGATGGTTGCAGGGTTTCGGGATTCATGAGATCCGCTTGTGTGACCTTGTGACCAGCCAGGTTAACGGGGGAAGCCAGATTCCCTTCACAACTGCAGTGCTTCACTTCCATCATTGTTGCAAGAATGGCCATAAAATGGGGCAAAACTCAGCCAAGCAAGTGTCTTGCTCAGCAACGGGAAATTTAGGGCTCAATAGTAGTCATAATTCGAGGACTACCTGGCCCATATTCCTGATTTTTTTCACCCGTTGCATGTGGAGATCCCACCCTCCCGGCAGTGTGTATGTGTGTGTGTATGTTTTCGTAGATTTTTACGGGTACAGGTATGTAAGTCTTGGCATGTTCAAGTCTTTTCCTGAACATCAGATTTTCCTGAACTCAGAAGGTCATCACACAGCCCTTTACCCAGGTCATTACAACACAGGAGGTTGATAGACACACAACCAGTACCTCAGCCACACAGGTTCTTACGAAAAAGCCAACCAATCTGCAAAAATCAACTCCATCAACCAAACAAGAAATGACAACACAGCCAGCCAGCCCGCTTACAACAGAGCCAGCACACCACACCTTGCCACCAGTATGTATAGAGAGATGGCAGCTCCAATCATGCTTTGCTTGCACAAGCATGAAGCCGAAAGCACCAGCCTGAAGATGGCGAGTGGGACCTCATCGAAATGTCGCCAAGATACTCTCAATCTTACATGGGAAAAGACCTGAACATGCCAAGACCTGCAAACCTGTACCCGTAAAAATCTACAAAACAAATATATTCAGCTTTGTCCGGGTTTTGGCAGAATCTCATCTGCCATCATCAGGCTTGTGTATTGGGTTCGTCTGTGAGTCAGGCTTTCATAGCCGTTTCTGTTTTAAATTTGGTGCTAGCCTACTGCTGTGTTAGAATGTTTTTATCTTCATCTTGATTGGTTGAGAGTCTTGGTCTGTGTTTTATTGGTCTTGGAGTTTGCTGTGTTCTGCTTTATTGGTGTTTCTAATATCTTCTGTATATATGCATATGTATGTATGTATGTATGTATGTATGTATGTATGTATGTATGCATGCATGCATGCATGCTGTTCAGCTTCCTTTGGGTATTATCCCACGTCATTGTAGTTGTGCGTTTAAAGTTGTAGCAACGTTTTGGCAGAATCTTATCTCCCATCATCAGGCTTCGGTATTGAGTTCTTCTGAATACAGTTCGTCTGAATACAGAAGCCTGATGATGGCAGATGAGATTCTGCCAAAACGTTGCTACAATTTTAAAAGCACAACTATAATGATGTGGGAAAATACCCGAACAAAGCTGAATACCATTTTTGTGTGTGTGTGTGTGTGTGTGTGTGTGTGTGTGTGTGTGTGGTTTGCTATTGCCACCTAATGAGGTTTTTTAAAAATGACTTCCCAGGATAAGTGATAGCCCTGGGATCTCTTACCATCTCTGAATCTTCCTCTCCTCTTTGAAAAGTCATCCAGCTTGGATTTCAGGTACCGCTGGCTTATTTTTGGGATCCTTTCTACCATCTCCAAATCTGAAAGTCTTTATCTAAAGGACGCCTGTATGCAACAGGGAGCTAAGGAGCAAAGAAAAAAAAAAAAAGAGGGGGGGGGGGAATGCAAAGCCACTTCTAACTATTGTCTCTCTTCAAAGCCCAGTTTTGTTGTGCATTTCTGTCTCTCTTTTTTTCTCTCTCTCTCTTTCCCTCTCTTTCTCCCCCTCCCCCTCTTTCAACCCGGTAAACTAATCTGGCCCACTGCTAGAGACCCCTGGCATTAAAAGCAATTAAGGCTTAATATGTTTCACCCTGCACTCGATTGTATCTGCATTGACGCCAGTCTGGGCAAACTAAAACGTTACGTTCCTTGGCAGCTTTGCATCCACACAGATCGGCTGCATAATTTGTGTGTCGGTTACAATTAAGGGGACATTCCCCAGGCCCCCGGAAAGGGCGGGGGTGATGGGGAAGCACAGCTGACTCCCTCTGAACCCCCCCCCCCAAATAGGGGAAAGGTTCACTTTGAGTGTGTTTGCCTTTTTTTGGGGGGGGGGGGCTTTTGGTCAAAGGAATATCAGGGTGGCTTCTATTAATCAATCAATTAATCAATCAATCAATCAATTAATTAATTAATTCAAATTCCTTTATCCTTAAAAGGAAAAAAAGAGAGAGAATAAAATGCAGAAGATGGATGAAGTTTTAAGAATTGGGTGGCTTTGTTCTTTACCCTGTCCTGAAGAAGTTTTGCTGGCTGTGAACCTTTGGGACAGGGGTCTTCAAAGCTGGCTGAGGAATTCTGGGAGTTGAAGTCCACAAGTATTAAAATTGCTAAGGTTGGAGACCCTTGCTTTGGGTGGCTTTTGTGTTGAGGAATTTAGCTGGTTGGGAAGCTGGTTTAATTCTTAATTTTTTTCCCTCCACGTGAAGAGGATTTCCTACTTTCAGACACAACACTAGTTCCATCAGCCCTTGAGTCACTGGTTAAAAAAAAAAAGCAAAAAGCAGTATTTTCATGAGCCCAGTTTTGCAGGGCAGATCAGTGAATATTTTTGTATTCATAGTTACTGTTCTGACCCGACAAACCCTCTGACATGAACTCAAAATATTCCTTTACTAGGAATGCCGATATTCACGGCAAATAGTTTCTCTCACAGGCTAACAAGCATGTCTGGCATGGAGATGAATAGTTGTCTGCCACATCTATTCATCTCCACTCCCTGCCTTTTATCCCCAGAGCTAGGTGGGGCTTCACTAGCAGCGATAGCTCTTCCATCCCAAGGACCGGCCCATAGATTTCCACTGCTCTCCTCTCCTCTGCCTTCTGTGCATCTGTGCATCCGGCACTGGACCCAGCTGTTCCTCCTCTTCCTCATCAGCCAGACTCCATCTGAGGGCTGATAGGTGGCCCAGGCTTCACCTCTCTCTCTCTCTCCCTCCCTCTCTCTCTCTCTCTCTCACTCTTTCTGCCAGCTCCACTCCCTCAGAGCCCCCAGGTTACCCTGATGCTGACCTGATTCCCACGCCACCTCCTTCTTTGATACACTGGAGGGGCCAGCGGCCGACAGGCCACAACAGTTACTGTCTGGTAAGAGAGGCGGCCAATAATTTTTTATAAACAAACAAAACCTTTTAACGGTAAGGATTGTCTGCTATCAGCTTAAAGGGTATTCAGCTCCAAACAGTCCTCAACAAGTATGATTGGGACTGGAACTACCAACGAGGCAGTCGTTAAGTGGACTGCGCCCAATTTTATAAACGTGTTTGCCATAGCCGTTAAGTGGATCATCCTGGTTGTTAAATAACTCCCATGGTTGTTCAGTGAATCTGCCTTCCACCATTGACTTCGCTTGTGGGAAGGTCAGAAACTGCAATCACGTGTCTCCGTACTCCCACCCCCGGGATGCTGCAACTCTTAATAAATACATGCTGGTTGCCAAGCAACCCAATTTTGATCACATGATCCTGGGGATGCTGCGACGCTTGTAAAAACAAGGACTGGTCCTAATTCATTATTTTTGCAGCACCGTCATAACTTCGAACAGCTGTTAAGCAAATGGTTATAGATCAAGGACTACCTTATGTAATTGTGGAATGGGTTGTTGTTGTTTTTTAACCTGCAAAGTTGCAGCCTGCTCTGCCATGTGTGGCTCTCATTGAAACACACGACAACTTGTACAGTTTCCAGGTGGGATTAGGGGAGAAGTGATGGTAAATACCTATTTCGTTCTCTGCTTCTCGCAACTCACAAAATGACTGGTCACAAAACCAGACCTTCTACTTCATTTTCTTGACTGGAGGGGCTTCTATTTTCCTTTGATTCAAGGGCAAGACCTTGACTTACAACTTTGGGTCGAAGTTACAATGGACCCCCCAAAAATGGGACTTGTGACTTGAAATGCAAAGTTATGATGTCCATCCTGCCGCCACTCCCAGTCACATGATTGCATTTTGGTTGCTTGGCAACCAGTCTGCATTTATGGCCATTTTCAGTACCTTGTTACAGTCAGGTAACCACGATTTTTGAGTTTTATGCTGGAAATTGGTGTGGATTTCTACTTCCCATCTCATGGTTGAACAGCGGGTTTGCTTAAACACTACTGCAAAAGAAAAAGCTTGTAAAAATCAGGTGTGGTCCCATTATGTAAGTTATGACCATCATAACTTAAAACCAAATGTAGGAGTTCAATTACAGTCATAAAATAAGGATTACCTATAGTTAAAACAGACTTTCTACTCCTGCTTTTTTCTTTTTTTCTTTTGAAGAGTTGTACAAAAACATCTTTTGAGCATGCTTAGAGAAGGGACAGGATTGCTGCCTGGAAAGACCTCACATTATTTTTGGCTTCTAACGTTTCGCAGGTGTTTCTCTCCCTTTTATTATCCAATCGGAAATCCTAGCTTGCTGGCTGGGGAATTCTGGGAGTTGAAGTCTGTGCACCTTAAAGGTGGCAGAGGTTGAAAAACCTAGATCTTGAAGGACTATTTAAAAAAAAACAAAAACTGATCACCAAACTACCTTTTTAGATGGCTTGTGTGTTTTTATTCATTTCTGAATAGGAATTTCTTTCCCCTTATTATTCAGTCAGTAATCCTAACTTGTCTGTGAGTTGAAGTCCATGCATCTTAAAGTTGCAGAGGTTAAAAAACATTTACCTTGAACAGGGCTCCCCATACTTGGCAACTTTAAGAGTTGTAGACTTCAACTCCCAGAATTCTGGGACTTAAAGTCCAAAAGTCTTAAAGTTGCCAAGTTTGGAGACCTCTGATCTTGAAGAACCATTAAAAAAAAAAAAAAAAGGAAATCTGCTCGTTAAATTGCATTTTTAGATGGCCAATGTTTTATACTCATTTCTAAGTAGGAGAAAAATGTTATTTGTAATAGAGCAAACCATTCCTCATTGTAAATTTGCTGCCAAGCTCAAAAGTGTGGGGTTTTCTTTGGTCATCAGCTTTACTTTGCATTTGAAAATTATAAAATTATGCAGCCAGAGGGGGCAAAGATATGAAGTGGACGATATCTTTTCAAAACATATTGCCACCCCATATCTTAGCATGAAATGGTTGCACACCACTAGGATGTAGCACTCTAGGATGAGATGGCCACATCGGTGTACCTTTGTTCTGCGGATACCTGCCAACATCTATATGAATAAAAATGCCATTTGTTGGAAATGCCATTTGTTGTCCAGAAGACAGCCTCCTTTGTCACAATCTGAAAAGTGCAAAGGGGAGGGGGCTACCTCAGTAGACTGGATGGTCTAATTCAGATTACAGTCGGGAGCCCCTGTGTAGAAATGTTTCCTGCAATTATTTTTAAGCAACCTGGGAGGGTGACTGGGGCCAACTCATTGACGTCTTTAGTTGGATGAGGAGGGCAGGAGAGGGAGTAGATTGAATATAGAGGAACACTTTAAAAAATGCACAGCCCTCCTGCGCACTGCAATGACACAACCCATTTGTTCTGGGAGTGCTTTCCACTTTCTTTGGCTGCTGCGTGGAACATGACACGTCGAACAATCCACCACTGAATCGCAATTGTATTCCTGCTTGCTCTTAAATCACATGAAAATATTTTAAATCCCCTCTCCAAGTTACAATTTAAGCATATTTACTCCGTTCCTCTCCCACTGTTTTCTTTTTCTGGAGTGATTCCGGCCACATCTTTTTTTCTATTATAGTATCAGAGATTTTTTTTTTTTCTTTAAAAATAAAACCTTGTTAACGCTTTTAAAATAAAGATATGGGCGATTTCATCGACACCTAAGTTCAGGTTGGCCAGCACCGGCTGAGATTGTGACACAGAGGTACATGTTTTACGTTATGCGTCTTAAGACAAGTGACTGCGGAGAATTTCTACCACGGTTTTGTTTTTTGTTTTCTGTTAAATTAAAATGGACACAATTGGGGGCGGGGCTGGAGGGACATTTGTCAGCAATTGTACAGAGGAATAGCTATGTCTACTGTAAATTTCTTAATTTATCGTTGTACAAAAAGAAGGCCTTCCTATTTAATTTTTGTATCAAAATAAATTTTTTTGTTTTATTAAAGCATGTGACGTGGTAATGAGTTATCTTGTGTCCTAAGTCACAATAAAGAAGAATTGTGGAACTATGGGTACTCTACGTGGTTCCTTATCACAGAAAAGCATACTAAAAAATTACTCTGCAGCCAGAATTGGGGAGGACTTCAAGGATCATCCGTCCCCTTCTTATTCCCATCATTGGACATTGGACATCATTAATAGCCTCTAAGGCTATTGAGCAGTGGCTCAATGGCTAAGACGTTGAGCTTGTTGATCAGAAAGGTTGACAGTTCAGTGGTTTGAATCCCCAGCACTATGTAACAGAGTGATCTCCCGTTACTTGTCCCAGCTTCTGCCAACCTAACAGTTCGAAAGCATGTAAAAATGCAAGTAGAAAAATAGGGACCACTTTGGTGGGAAGGTAACAGTGTTCCATGCACCTTTGGTGTTTAATCATGCCAGCCACATGACCACAGAGATGTCTTTGGACAGTTCTGGCTCTTTAGCTTTGTAACAGAGATGAGCACTGCTCCCTAGGGCCAGAAACGACTAGCACATATATGCAAGGGGAAACTACCTTTAATAGCCTCCATAAGGAAAAGGCATTTAATTATGCTGTGAAGCCAAAAAAATTTGGACTGTTTCCCCATAGCAGAACTGGGGAGTTCAGCAGCCAGAAGTTGCTTCAGAAGAAGGTCATTTAGATAATGACAAAGGTGTCATTTCATGTCATGAGCTTTGTTCTTCTAGATGCACATTTTGATACTGTGTGCATGTTTGAATGGGCAATCTGTTCCTTGCTCCAATTCCTGCCCACCTAGTGGTTTGATAGCATGCAAATACAAGTAGATAAATAGGTACCACTTTGGCAGAAAGGTCACAGCGTTCCATGCCCTTTGAGCCTCATGATTAGGGAAGTGTCTTCAGACAACACTCCTTTCCTTGGCGAATAGCCAATAGCACTTAGACTTATGTACCACTTCATAATGCTTTACTCTCTAAGTGGTTTACAGAGTCAGCTTCTTTCCCCCCAAAATCTGGGTCCTTATTTTACCCACCTTGGAAGGATGGAAGGTTGAGTCAACCTTGAGCCTGATGAGAATTGAAATGCCAAATTCCAGGCAGCCGTCAGTCAGCAGAAGTAGCCTGCAGTACAGTACTCTAAACACTGCGCCACCGTAGCTCATTTTGACCCTTTTCACGGTTTTCCTTGCTACAGTTATGTCAATCCTTACAGCTGTTAAGTGAATCTGGCTTCTCCATTGACTTTGCTTGTCAGAAAGTCGCAAAAGGGGATCACATGATCCCAGGACACTCATAAATATGAGTCAGTTGCCAAGCGTCCAAATTTTGATCATGTGACCATGGGGAAGTTGCATAAATGACTGGAAAATAGTTGTAGGTCACCTTTTCAGTGCCCTTGTGATTTCAAAAGGTCTCTAAGCAAATGATTGTAAATCAAGGATTCTATACCCTGGGGTGGGCTGGTGCAGGGTCTCACAGCTTCGGGTGATCCTCAAGCTAAGATTCTGCACAGTTCAGCGAACCTGCAAATCCTGCCCCTGGCTGGTCCCGCCACTTCCCAGGAGTCCTCACATGGCCGGTTTTGCATGCGAGGTAAGTGCAGAGGCTCAGGGAGGGCACAAAATGGGCCTCCCGGAAGTTCAGGAAGGCCGGAAATGGGACCGGAGCCTTGGGAGGGGTCGTTTTCGCCTATTCTGACCCAGGCTTCATAAACAGTCATTATTCACAAACTTGTTTTAAAAACAAAACCTATTTTATTGCAGGGAATTGTTTTCATTCCCAGCCGGAATTAAGCTCAAACAGTCCCCCCAAGATAAGCACACACCTTTCACAGATGCTCTCTGTGAAGTGCTGTCAAAACAGAAGTATCAAATTAA
The DNA here is from genome assembly GCA_015471245.1 of Laticauda colubrina. Taxonomy (NCBI): domain Eukaryota; kingdom Metazoa; phylum Chordata; class Lepidosauria; order Squamata; family Elapidae; genus Laticauda; species Laticauda colubrina. Next base: position 9,020,253 of record BLBF01000006.1, on the reverse strand, counting down.
CTAGAAAAGAAACCAACCTAAGTATAAAGAGCTTTCAGGATTACTTCCTATAAAGGTTTCGTCATCTTGGCCAGACCTTTATCCCTTATGGGAGGGGCAATCAACTCTCAGCCTTACTCCCGAGTCTCCCCTTCTGCTTCAGCTGCTCTCACCTTCTAGTAGCTCTGTGCACATGCGTACTGGGAACAGGGTGCCCTGGCTCCTCTGCCTCACTGCTGCCAGATGCCAAAAACTCCGAAGGCAGCACCTCACTCCCAAATGGTCCTGGCCCCATCCCTGCATCGGATGCAGGACCCTCGTCCGAGTCCTCTCCAGATTCCCTGACTGGTCCCCTTTCTTCCTCACCGGGTGCCGGCGAACCATAACAAGCCTATGAACCCCAGGGAGGGTGAAAATGCGCCCCCCCTGCCATGGTGCAGGATGCTGACTAAGCCACACCCATCCAGCAACTGGGCAGAGAACCAGTTGCTAAAATATTTGAAGCCCACCTTTGTCTATACCTAACAGCTGCAATAAGAAACCTGGGGACAATCTTTGTGGAGAGGACAATTGTGCCTCTCAAAAATTCTGTTATCCTGACCTTAAATTGTTCCTCATTCCTCTAGGTCTAACCTTGCTGGAAATAACCCCAAAATGTCTGATTGCAAACCCGTTCCCCCAGTGGGGATTCCAGCTACGGGCTAGTCTCTTCTCTGTTTAAATCATATAGTTCACGAGGGCAAATTTTTTGACCGCTGGCCAAAACAGCACTTAAAGATCCAGCCTCCTTTTAAAACACCAAAGTATAAAGTTCACCAGGTTTTTCTCCACGCAAACAAACAGTTTGTACCGTTTTACTTGTTTCAACGCAAGGGAAATTGATAATCCAGCTTCAATGCAGAGCCTGTTATGAGAATCCAAAGCCTTTTCTATTTACATTAACCATTAGCTAATTTCCTGAGGTCTACTCCCACTTCCCCAAGGAAGTGACATGTCCTTCCTGAAATTTAATTGAAAAGCTGTCTTGGAATGTCCCTCAGTCAGAAAGTGCAGGCTGTTTATTTTAATGCATGATGATGAACTGATCCTGCAATTATTCCACAGGGGGGAAAAGAGTTTGTTTATTTGTTTAGTTAGTTAGCTAGCTAGCTGTGTACATTTCACACTTCTTAATCACCCATCTCCCTCAATGAGGGGCTCTGGGTGGTGTACAATTTGCAAGTTCTCTGGTGCTTAAATGCTTGCATGTTCTTAGTTTCCATCTATTGCACCAAAGGCAAGACAAGAAGCAACGGATGGAGACCCAACCAGTGGTGGGATTCAATTTTTTTTAAACTACTGGTTCTGTGGGCATGGCTTGGTGGGCATGACAGCGGAAGTTTCCTGCAAAATCCCCATTCCCTCCCCACCCCAATAGCCTGCTTTCCAGCTCCGTTCTCCTGGGCAGGGCAACCAAAGAAGACCCAGCTAATCAGCTGGGACTCGGGAGGCAGAGAAGAGATGGGGGCGGGGCCAGTTAGAGGTGGGAATTGCTGGTTCTCCAAACTACTCAAAATTTCCACTACCGGTTCTCCAGAACTGGTCAGAACCTACTGAATAACACACTTTTGAAACCAACCATGGAGAGAAGCAACCTAGAATTAAAGAGACATTTCCTAATGGTGAGAACAATCAACCAGTGGAATAGTTTGCCTTCAGAAGTTGTGAGTGCTCCATCACTGGAGGCTTCCCAAGAGAGACTTGGACAATAGGGTCTCCTGCTTTAGCTGGGGGTTGGACTAGAAGATCTCCAAGGTCCCTCCCAACTCTATTATTCTATCTATTCTTAATATCCGGGGAGAAGCTGCATTGGGGAGCTTAAGACAAAAAGGATGTTTTGCACAAGGAGCAAGAGTCCTGACAATTTGTGACTTATTTGTGAGTGTGTGTGCAATAATTAATATTATTTATCAAGAAAGAGTTGAGTAAAACAGTTTATAGATATATACATATAAATCAAATAAACCAAACAGCAACAGCACCTCATTTTTCAAAAGAAGCAGCCAATTTAAACCAAGCCTTCATTTATTTCACCAAATCTTGACTGCAATAGGGGAGGATTTTCTGTAATTCCTTAGAAAAAGTAGAAGCAACACCCCTTAGTTCAAGTTCCTCAAAATGAAATCCCCATTGGATGTGCAACTAAGTGTAGATTATTGGTTTCATTTTTGGTAGATGTCAGAACAATCCAGAAAAAGATTAATAGCAATAGGATTTGGACTTATACACCGCTTTACAGTGTTTTTACAGCTCTCTCTAAGTGATTGACAGCCTGTCGCCCCCAACAATCTGGGTGCTCATTTTACTCACCTTGGAAGGATGGAAGGCTGAGTCAACTTTGAGCCTGTTCGGAATTGAACTGCTGAACTGCAGGCAGCCGGCAGTCAGCAGACGTAGCCTGCAGTACTGCACTCTAACCACTGCGCCACTGCGGCTCTTCCTAGCTTCTGCCTATGTTTTAAGGATATATCTTGAGTCGTTAAAGGGGGCCATAGAAGGAGCGTTCACGTCGCGGCCCCTGTCAGGTATCTGTTTACCTGCGAATCCTTCTACCTCGCTACACCAACCTACACCAACAGTGTTCTACAGTGGCTGGGAAAAGTGTAGCGACACGAGAGAAGAAGAAGTAGTTAAAGGAGCCTCATATGTCTAGTCTAATGAAGAGAAGGTTTAGGGCTAACAGGATAGCTGCCTTCCAGTACAGGTAGCCCTCAACATACAACCACAATTGAGCTCAAAATTTATGTTGCTAAGGGAGAAAGTTGTTAAGTGAATTTTGCCTCATTTTACGACTTTTCTCGGCACATTTGTTTTAAGTGAATCACTGCATCTGTTAAATTAGTAAGACGGTTGTTAAGTGAATCAGGTTTCCCCACTGGCTTTGCTCATCAGAAGGTTGCAAAAGGAGATCACATGCAACACAAAAATGGGAATCAGTTGTCAACCATCCAAATGCAAACCATCTGGCCATGGAGATGCCACAACTGTCGTAAGTGTGAAAAACAGTCATAAGTCACTTTTTTTCAGTGCTGTTGTAACTTCGAACGGCCACAAAATGACTTGTAAGTTGAGGACTACCTGTAATCAGACAAACAGGTTGTCTCCCAGAATTGTGAGTGCTCCATTGCTGGAGGTTTTCCCAAAAAAATTTGGACAACCATTTGTCTGGGGTGGTATAAGGTCTTCTGCCTTGGACAGGTGGTTGGGCTAGAAGACCTCAAAGGTCCCTTCTAATGATTCACCCTAATCTTTGATCTATTACTGTAATGTAATATCGGGGATCCAAATCTCTGCTCCCAGATGCTTAATGTTCTGCTTTTGTGATGAGTTAGTGACATCTAGTGGAAAATACATGCATGCATCATCACTTTAGAAATCTACTGAACACATAGATTGCAAACCGGAAATATTTTTGTTTAATCATAGTACCCAAAAAGTATGATAAAGACCTATATACTTAATATTCCATTATCTAACAGCAGTGAGCATTGTATTTGCATAGCACTGGAAAAATGAGGAAATACTTACAGAAGAGAGAGTAATTTTTTTAAAAAAAAAACTAGATTGTGCAGAAATGGATACACTGACATTAAAGATAAAGGATAAAGAAGATACAGAATATTTTTCAACATGGAACTTGTTTTATCAATGACTTGATAATAGAGATAGATATTAGAAATTGGATAAATATTACTACTTGTAAGCAAACTGACCAAGACAATATACTGTTCACATGTATGTAAAAAAATGTATAAATTATATCTATAATTTATATTATACATTAAAAGCACAACAAAGAATGTTATTTATGCGCCAACTTAGAAAGCTGAAACTGCCCAAAGAGCTGCTGATCCAGTTCTACAGAGGAATTATTGAGTCTATCATCTGCACCTCTATAACTGTCTGGTTTGGTTCTGCAACCCAACAGGACAGACACAGACGCCAGAGAGTAATTAGGATTGCAGAAAAAACAATTGTTATCAACCTGCCTTCCAATGAAGACCTGTATCCTGCACTAGTCAAAAAAAGGGCTGTGAAAATATCTACAGGACCCCTCCTATCCTGGACATAAATTGTTTCAACTTCTGCCCTCAAAATGATGCTATAGATCACTGCACACCAGAAGAACTAGACACAAGGACAGTTTTTCCCCAAATGCCATCATTCTGCAAAACAACTAACTCCCTCAACACTGTCAAATTATTTACTAAGTCTGAATTATTATTATTATTCTCATCTTTCCTAGTACCTACCTCTTCCCACTTATGACTATACCCGTCTTGCTTGTATCTTTACAATTTATATTGTTTTATTTGTTCTCTAGCATGAGTTGATTGCTTATTAGTAACCTATGACTATCACTAAGTGTTGTATCTTATGATTCTTGATGAATGTATTTTATTTTTTCTTTATGTACACTGAGAGCATATACACCAAAGACAAATTCCTTGACCAATAAAGAATTCTATTCTATTCTGTTCTGTTCTGTCCTATTCATATATGTACTTTATGTATGTATGCATGTATATGTATATATACTGGATATGTATATGTATTATATATATTCTACTGTAATGGCTCTCAATCTTTTTTTCAGCATAGACCCTCTTTAAATATATTTTGTGGCCAGAGACCATGGCCAAAGACTCCCAGGAGTTACCTCAAGATTTAAACCATAACATCTCTTCAAGCCTTCAAGGACTTTCTATGATAACATTATGGCCTCCCAGGTGTCTGCAGACCACAGATTAAGAACCACTGATCTACTGTGGAGCAAAGGAAAATAAGAATGAGATGCAAAATACTGCTGGTTTCCAGGGCCTCAATGAAGCTCATCACAACATTAACCCTGAGTTATGACTGAACTAAAATTGACATATAAAACTATTTCCCGGACACTCCAGGCTTGCATCATTTAATTTCAAGCCAAAATATTTTCGGTGCAGTCTCCTGCTATCCACAGTGTCTCACCCTTGTCCACCAGATGGCATTGATGGTCGACAGACAGAAGTTTTAGATGGATAACCTTAAAGACAGAAGGACAACGCTTTTAATGGCCATAGGTTTTTCTTTCTAAAGGTAAGGAGACTCTCATTTTAAAAATAATCTTCAGTGTTGAAGCACCCACAACTTCTGGAGGCAAACTGTTCAATTGTTCTGTCAGGAAATGTCTTCTTAGTTTTAGATTGCTTCTTTAGATTGGTTTCCATCCACTTGGAATCTAAATGTAAAGTAGGTAAGTAGGCAGGTAGGTTGGTTGGCAAGAAGGAGGGAAGGAAGGAAGGAAGGAAGGAAGGAAGGAAGGAAGGAAGGAAGGAAGGAAGGAAGGAAGGAAGGAAGGAAGGAAGGAAG
>BLBF01000006.1:9002342-9013484 GCA_015471245.1 Laticauda colubrina | reverse complement strand
AGATTCATATTTTCTAAGAAACCTTTGGCATTAAACAATCTGAAGAAAGAAACCCAAGCATTTCTCAGCATTTATAACAGCCTCACAGTGGTTCGAGTGCAGCATTGCAAGCTACTTCTGCAGCCAGCTGCCTACAATTTGACAGTTCAAATCCCACCAGGCACAAGGTTGACTCAGCCTCCTAGCCTTCCGAGGTGGGGAAAATGAGGACCCAAATTGTTGGGGGCAATAGGCTGACTCTGTAAACCGCTTAGAGAGGGCTGTAAAGCTCTATAAAGTGGTATATAAGGCTAAGTGCTATTGTTGTTGCTGTTTATATATTTTATAGTTCCAAGCATCTGTAAAGAACTAAACTCTGGAGACCCTTTAACATATCAATTGAAGGGAACTTTGTAGATCTGTCACTGTAGCTCAGCATTCGGGTGTAATAAAACCCTGAAGCATTACTGTATTACCTACTGTTTATAGACAAACAGTGTAGTGTTTGCAAAGAATGAGACCTGAGACCAGCGTAACTTCAGCTCTTTTATTTAGTTCTGAAAATCCATCTGAATCAGGAGCCGCGGCAGCTCTTTTTATAGAGAGGCTGCTCGCGGCTAGTGGCCAATGATGGCTTCTTGATTTTCCCGTCGCTGAGCTGGCCAATCATAGGCTAGCTATGATTGGCCAATTAGCGTCGAGTAGGGAACCAATCAGCTTCCAGTATTTATTAATCAATAGGAATATTTGGAGTATGTTAATATGGAACAGAAAGAACCTTAAATTAATATTCTTCATGGCCGTGTTGCCAGAATATTTGCAGCCTCCAAACACTTGAGCAGGGAGTTAGACCAGAAGACCTACAAGGTCAGTTCCAGCTCTATTCTGATTGACTGAACTATGCGATGCAATTTAAAAGTTTTTCTTCTGAAATAAACCACTGTGCTATTGCAAAGGATTCTGGGACTCATTTTTTGGGAAAGTGTACGCCTTTATTGAATCCTTTTAACCAACGTTGGCTCGGAGTCAGAGCACTCTGGTTTGTTCAGCCTATTAACACTTTTCATAATAATAAATTGTGGGTTGGTGAGAAGAGATTTTGACCTACTGCCTCACCGTGACTAATGAGGCAAAAGGCTGCCTCTTCTAAAAAGCCAAATGGATTGAGGGCATGAAAGCCATCGACTAGCCAAATGCCAGCTATTTCGAATCGAATGTTAATTATTGACTGTGCCATCACGTGATTGCACACATTGTGCAAGCTTTAGTGGGGTTGTAATTATGTGCGGTGTTTTCATGTTTTCATGTTCTCTTGGCAAGAACACAGGCAAAGTGTAAAAAAATAAAAGAGAAATGATTCAGTAGCAGAAAGAGAAGATCTACTGATTAGTAGATGATGAGAGGAGGGTCTTTTAGGGCAGTGCCCTTCACCACTTGGTAGTCCTTGACTTATGACCAGGGGTTCGCTGCTGGGAGTTTGCAGGGGTTCAGGAGAGCCACTAGCTAAGATTCTGTACAGTTCAGAGAACCCCTAAATCCCATTCCTGGCTGGCCCTGCCCACCCCTCCCTCCCCATCCAGGAGTCTCCACACATCCTGTTTTGGATGTACGTAAGTGCAGGGCGCGTGTGGAGGCTCAGGGAGGGCCAAAAATGAGCCTCCTGGAAGTTTGGGAAGGCTGGAAATGGGCCCGTTTGCACAGTTCACTGCCTTTTGTGTTTCTTTATTGGACTGTCTTCCAACACAACCATCCAAAAATTTCTTCCCACTTTTATTACCAGAATGATCCCCCAATCTGTGAATGGAATGATGCTGTATTTTAGGGCAAAAAAAGGGGATTTCAACTTTCCATCTCTCCTGATCATTTTTTTTTTTATCAAGGTGAGCATTGTCAAGAATAAGGAGAGTCTTTGTTTCAGGTGACAGTTGGAAGAGACCTTGCAGGTCATCTAGTCCAACCCCCCACCTAAGCGGGAGATCCTACACCATTTCTGACAGATGGGAGTCCAATCTCTTCTTGAAAGTCTCAAGTTGTTCCATCCGGAAAGAAGCATGGGAGACCGGGTTCCAAACAACAACTCTTTATTTCAAACCGCTAGGTAAAGAAACGGAACATAGCCCAAGCCGCGGCAGCCCTTTATATAGCGGCTAGCCTGCTAGCCTGCTGTTTTTTTGTCAGAATTTATTATTTTCAGTTCTGTGGCGGTTTTTCTTTTGAGGTTGCGGGAACGAAGCTGGTCTATGTGCCGCTTCCATTCCAGTCTAGCGTTAGTCGGTAGGACCGGGGGCCTGTGACTTGTGTGATGGTGGCTGGCAGCCATAGGGGGGTCCCCAGTAAGGTTCTTGGCATAGACTAGGTCGCCGATTTCAAAGGTACGGTATTTGCTCGAGGAGTCAGGGGGCTTGTCCCATGTATAGGTGGGGTGTAACCTGCCCAGGTAAGACCGTAGTTTCCTACCCATTAATAGTTCAGCCGGGCTTTTATTTGTAGTGCTACTAGGGGTAATATGTTGCAATGTTAGTAAACGATTGAGTTTGTCTTGCACGTCCCCCTTGTCCATTCTCTCTAGGCCTTCCTTAGTATATCGAACCATGCGTTCGACCCTGCCATTCGCAGCTGGATGGGCCAGCGTGGTTAATGCATGACGGACACCCTGGGCAGCCAGGTATTGTTCAAACTACAAGATGGTAAACTGAGGCCTGTTGTCCGAAACCAGTACATCTGGTAGCCCGTGAGTTGCAAATAGTTTGTCGAGCTGTTTCGTGACAGCCTCGGTGGTTGTGGAAGCCATGAGGATGACTTCCAACCAGTTCGAGTATGCATCGACCACAATCAAAAAGGTGTTCCCCTTTGTTGGCCCAGCGAAGTCAATGTGCACCCTAGACCATGGACCCCTAGGAGTTTCCCAGTCCTGAATTGGTGACTGGGGGGGGGGGGTAGGCCTCGCTTTCTGACAGACGTGGCATGTTGCAACCCAGCGTTCTATGTCTTTGTCCAGCCCTGGCCACCAGACATAACTTCTGGCCAGGGCTTTCATCTTGACTATGCCCGGGTGACCCTCGTGCAACATGCCTAGGACGGTTTCTTGGAGGCTGCTTGGGATTACCACCCTGTCACACCATAAGATGCACCCCTTTTCGATAGACAGCTTGGTCTGTCTGGCACAGAAAGGTTTAAAAGCCTCCGTTTTTTTATTTTTCTCTGGCCAGCCTTTACCTACCCAGTTCAGTATATGCGCTGTCAAAGGGTCTTTGGCTGTGGCTCTCGCGACGTCGGCTGCAGTCAGAAGTAGCTCCAAGCAGGTCTCCAGTTGGGAAGTGGAGGTAATTGGAGCAGGTTCATCTTCTGTGACGGGCAACGGGGAACGGCTCAGGGCATCGATGTGCGAGATGGCTTTGCCGGGTCTGTGGAGTAGCGTGTAGGTGTAGGCAGCGAGGAATTCAGACGACCTTGTCATTCTAGGAGACAGAATGTTCGGGGTTGGCTTGTTTCCTGCCAGGATTCCAAGGAGAGGCTTGTGGTCGGTTATGATAGAAAAGGGTTTACCGTAAAGATATTCATGGAATCGTTTGACCCCGGCAACGATTGCCAGGGCTTCATGATCAAGTTGGCTGTAATTGCATTCCGCTTTGGAGACCGTCTTTGAGTAAAAGGCAACCGGTGCCTCTCTGCCGTCTGGAAGCTGGTGACTCAGGATGGTGCCGACCCAAAAAGGTGAAGCATCACAGGTGACCGTCAGTGGCAGGGTGTTGCTAAACTGGATAAGAACGGTGTCTGACGTTAATAGGTCCTTAATACCTTGGAAAGCTTTCTGTTCCCGGTGGCCCCAAGTCCAAACGGTTTTTTTTATCTAGCAGCCAATGTTCTGCTATTGTCGCCTTATGGGGCAGGATCACATTATAAAAGTTTATGAGGCCGAGGAACACCTGGAGATCGGCTTTGTTTCTTAGTCTGGGAGCGTCTTTGATAGCCTTCACCTTCTTTTCCGTTGGGTGAATGCCTTGCTCATCGATTAAATAGCCCAAGAATTTAACCCGGTTAGTGGCCAGTTCACATTTCTCCTTCTTGACTTTTAGGCCTGGTTTTCTAAAATGAGTTTAGACTTCTCTTAGCCTGGTCTTTAGCTGGTTGACGTTTTTTGCTGAGACCAGTACATCACCAGTACATGGGACGACACCTTTGATTCCGTTTAGTAGGCATTCCATGAGGCTTTGGAAAATGCCTGGGGCAACGCTAACACCGAATTGGAGGCGGTTACATTTGAATGCCTCTCTATGAGTTACTATCATTTGTGCCTCTGTTTTTATTGGATCAATGGGTAGCTGCTGATAAGCTTGTGCTAGGTCGAGTTTTGCAAATATTTTTCCTCCCCCTAGTGAGTGCAATAAATGTTGCGCCACTGGCACTGGGTATGCGCTTTGTTGGAGCGCGTGGTTCAGGGTTGCTTTATAGTCCTCACAGATGTGCACTGACCCATCTGACTTTACTGGTGTTACAATAGGGGTTTCCCACTTGGTGTGGTCAACTGGTTCTAAAATCCCTTGCGCTATCAACTGTTCGTCAATTTTTTGTTTTAGCGCGAATGGAACGCGTCTGGCCTTTAAGCGAATGGGGGCTATTTTCGAGTCAAGGCTAAATGAGATTGGGGTCCCCTGGTACTTGCCTAGAGTCCCGTCGAATACATCTTGGAATTCGTGGAGTAGGTTCTCCTCCCAGTTGGTAGTAGCGATGCGGGTGATACCAGTTATCCCGATTCCAAGAGGCGCAAACCATTCAATTCCTAGCAGGCTAGGGCGGTCACGGTCGACGATAGTTAGAGGCAAGACTTCGGCGTGTTGTTTAAATTCGACTAAAAAATGTCCAAGGCCAATTACAGGGATTAGATTTCCCTGGTAGTCTTTTAGTACGAGTTTTTGTTTCTTTAGTTCTTTCTGCTTGATGTTTAGAATTAGGCGCCGGATGGTATTCCAGGATACCATCAATAAGAACGACCCTGAGTCAACCTCCATCTCGCAGGGTCTCCCCTCGATGCTCACCTCTATCCGAACCTTCTTCCCGCTTTCTGCCCTGGCATTATCGATGGTGACTGTCTGATGCGTTTCTTCTCTGTCACCGGTTCTTTTATTTCAGTTCCATCGGTTGCCGGCTTGTCTGTCGTCATGTCTGGGGGGGTGCTGCTGCATTTTTTTGGACTATGGCTCTTTTTGTTGCGGCAGACCCTTTTGATATGCCCCCTTTTATTATAAGCCCGGCATATTGCATCGAGGAATATTGCATTCAGACCGCGGGTGATTGCTTCCGTAGCCCGCCCATTGAAATTCCCGCCGATTCTTCCTCTTTTTGCACCATTTTCTATCTGAATAGAGTCTATGGACATCTTTGTCGTCGTCTTTGGTGTCACTCTGGGTTTTGACGTCCTCGTGGTGTGTTGTCGCTGTGGGCTGTTTCTTTTCTCCTTCTGCCTTCTTCTCCCTTGTTTGGGTCAGCAAGTCGGGAACTGCATTCATTTGTTTCATGGTGGCTGCTGACTTTTTTGCTGCTTCGGCGGCGGTTGCCTCAGCAATGGCCTCGGCCATGGTTATATTCGGCCTGTTGAGTAGTTTGCTCTGAAGGGTAGAGTCTTTCAGGCTGAGGACTGCACGGTCTCTCATAGCCTCGTCCATGTTTTGAAATTCACATGCCCCTCCAATGTGTCTCAAGGCCACCACAAAATCTGCAATGGTTTCATCCTCCTTCTAGTCCCTTTTGTAAAATTCATGTCGTTTGATGAGATTTGAGACCACCAGTGCATAGTGTGTTCGGAGCATTCGGTTCAGGTCGGACCAGGTCATCTGCTTGACATCTCTGGGTTTTGCCAGCGCCTTCGCCATTTTGAATACGGCCAGTCCGCAGTGTGTAAGGAAGACAGCCCTCTTCCTTTGATCCGAGATTTCTTCCATCTCATTGCTTTCTAAGACCATAAGAAAGCGATCGATATACGATTTCCAATCCTCTACATCTGGATTGAAGGGTGCGGGCGGCGCATTGTTACCAGCCATCTCTTTCGCTCAGTTCAGACCGCCGCGTGCTTCGGTCTCTGCTTCTACAACGATCCCACCTTCGTCACCAGTGTTCCGTCCGGAAAGAAGCGCTTGAAACCGGGTTCCAAACAATAACTCTTTATTTCAAACCACTAGGTAAAGAAACGGAACATAGCCCAAGCCGCAGCAGCCCTTTATATAGCGGCTAGCCTGCCGGCTTGTGGCCAATGACAGCTGTTTAATTCTTCCCGCCGTTTGGCGGCTTCCCGGATTGGTTCCTAGCGAATCAATCCGTAAGTGGCATTTCGACCAATCAGAATGGAGTACTTGGAACCTACCAAGTTCCATACAGAACAGGATAGAATACATCAAGCCAAATAAATATTTTGTTTCTGCTTGTAGAGAAAGATGGTTCTGCTGCCAAAAAGTTCTGATTGCAAAGAAAAAAGAAAAAAGGTTTCTTGTAATGATTAGCAAAAAAAAATTATTTCCGTTTCAGACACAAAATACATGAAGATGGGAGACTATACATAATTCAGGACTCCAGTGGTTAAATGATTAATTAGAAACTCTTGAGTGTTAATCAAGAAAACGTCCCCAAAATAATGGAGTCAGCTTCTGCAGAATTCTTGAATTGATTGAACTAATCAAGGAGAGAAGCAACCTGGAATTAAGGAGAAACTTCCAAACAGTGAGGACAACTAACCAGTGGAACAGCTGGCCTCCGGAAGTTGTGGCTGCTCCAACACTATAGGTTTTTAAAAAGAGACTGGACAGCAATTTGTTCAGAATGATATATAGGATCTCCTGCTTGATCAGGGGGCTGGACTAGAAGACCTCCAAGGTCCCTTCCAGCTCTATTCTGATTTAATGCATGTCTCCTCAAGTTCTCTTTGGTTGCAGAAATTGGGTATGTCTAATCTACTGAAAAGAAGGACTAGGGGTGAAAATAAGAGAAGGAGACCAGTCTATTCTCCAAAGCACCTGAAGGCAAGACAAGAAGCAATGGGTGGAAACTGAACAAGGAGAGAAGCAACTTAGAACTAAGGAGAAATTTCTTGACAGCAAGGACAATTAACCTGTGGAACAATTTGCCTCAGGAAGTTGTGAATTCTCCAACACTGGAAGTTTTTAAGAAGAGATTAGACAACCATTTGTCTGAAATAGTGTAGGGTTTCCTGCCTAAGCAGGGGATTGGACTAGAAGACCTCCAAGGTCCCTTCCAACTCTCTTATTCTGTTACACCATGAAGAAATATTAGATTCAATATCAAAGAAATTGATATTGAATCTAATACTCTATGGATGGATGGATGGATGGATGGATGGATGGATGGATGGATGGATGGATGAATGGACTAAACGCTGAAGAAGACACACGGAACACTATTACCTTCCCACCAAAGCAGTCCCCATTGTTCTATATGAACATACTTGAAATATCCTCTTCTGATTGGGCCGCAAATACTGTTTGGTGATTGGTTCAGAAACGCTACCTTGATTGGTTTGCATTGCTGCCTTGTGATTGGCCCGCCGGATCAGCGGGAGATTTAAAGAGACGTCATTGGCCGTGAGCCGTGAGCAGCTGCTATAAAAGAGGCTGCCGCGGCTCCGCAGTTACAACAGACTTTAGGAGCTAAATAAAGAGCTGAAAAGTCTCTTTCCCGCGATCTAACACCCATTTTTCTATTTGCGTTTTTACATGCTTTCGAATTTCTAGCTGGCAGAAGCTGGGTCAAGTAACAGGAGCTCACTCCATTACATGACGCTAGGGATTTGAACCGCCGAACTGCCAAACTTTCTAACCACAAGCTCAGTGTCTTAGCCACTGAGCCACCGCATCATTAATAGTCCAAAGTCACTATCCCACAAGGCCATGACTAACAATTCTGGAATATGAAAAGCTTACTTTTTAAAGGACATCAAAATTGGAGAAAGTTCTTTTATGTTTGGGAGGCTGCAACTCAAAATTACCTGCTTTATTTTGGCTTGGCAGATTGAGTTCTATTTTTGAATCTCATCACTAGCATTTATATATTTGATTTTTAGAAGAGTGGTAAACGTATACTTTCCAACCTGGTAATTAAGAGGAGTGAAATCTGCTGATTACTTTCTGGCTAGTACATAGATTACAGATGAAACTATTTTTTCCCCGACATAACCATTCCATCTTTTTTAACAACTTCTTAGAAAATAGAAAAAATGTTCATGTACTGCTTCCCTTAGCCTAGTGTGTGCTTTTAAAAAAAAATAAAAATATGCAAATTGCCCAAGAATTTTAATTTTATGAACTTCTTTATACTTATTTCCAAATTTAAAACATAAAGTTTATCAGTGTATACTATAACAGGCAACTTTACTTGGAACAGTATGTATGAGTGTATGTACGTGTGTACATATTGTCATGCCCCTGGTGGAGACTAACTCTGAGGCAGAGGAGGAATAGTTGACAGGGAGTGGAAGTGTGGCTCTGGAGGTTGTGGAGGAGGCTGGGGAAGGGTAGAGGCCGGCTAGGCAGTCAGAGGAGGACCCACCTGCCCGGACTCTAGGCTGTCCTTTATTCTTACCTCAGTTGCTTTGCACAGCACAGCTGAGTGCCATGCGTCGGCAGGAGATGGTGATTGCTTGCAGAAGTTGTTTTGCAAGTACTGCACATATTCCTAGGATCCCACCCCAGACTACAATCTCCAGCAACTTTTTCTAGAAGGGCTAATGATTTTTTTAAAAAATACCCCAGGATTCGTCTTTTCTGGGTTATAATGCAAATGTAATCTTTAAAAAGGGGTGTTTAAAACAGATACAAGATAGTGCAGTCCCAGATTTTTACCAGGAACAGAAGAGGCCAAAATGTCTCCATCTGCACACCAGATGCCATGCGGTTAATTGAGACCAAGTGAAGAAGAAGAAGAGCAGCCTACAAAAGGGAAGAAAGGAGATAATACATCACTGGACTTAAAAAAAAACGCTTCATCATAATAAGAGCTAAAAAGAAAAAGTTAGGAGCCTGATAACATCTCAGGATTAAAAAGCAATTCATCCAGAGAAGACCAGCTCATTTCAAAAATTCATTTCAAAAGTCGATACACAAAATTATGCCACCAGATAAAAACCGAATGCACCAATTATCACATTAAACAAGAGGAAAACCTTCTACGCATCAATTCCACCCACGCTTTCTACAATTTTGTAAACAACAAACTAAAAGACTCAAGGTCCACCCCACCCCTGAAAGGACCTAATAGTAAAGACTGCAATGAAGAAACTATGAAAGCCGACCTCTTTAACACATTCTTTGGCTCAGTATTTGTAAACAGCAATGGATCATGCCCAGTATTTCCTAGTCGAACCACAGACAACTACAATGATCTAATACATATCGATTTTACAGAAGACAATGTGGAAAAAGCACTATGCAATCTAAAACCATCCCTATCTATTGGACCGGACAGAATATGTGCCTACTTCTTAAAAAAAAGCTATCCACTGCCATAGCCGAACCTCTAAGCATAATCTTTGAGAAATCTTTCAGGATCAGCTCCTTGCCAAAACTAGGATCACAAGCCACAGTCATCCCCATCTTCAAAAAGGGAGACCCCAGCCTAGTTGAAAATTACAGACCAATCTCCTTATGCTGCGTCACCTGTAAAGTCATGGAATCAATTCTTAACCAATCCATTATCCTCCACTTAAAAGAAAAACAACCTACTCTCTAATAAACAATTTAGATTCAGGAAAAAACTATCATGTAATCTGCAACTCTTACACTGCGAAAACATATGGACTACACAAATCGATCAGGGAAAAGCAATAGACGCAATCTACATAGACTTCTATAAAGCCTTTGATTCAGTGGTACACACAAACTACTCCTAAAACTAAAATCTTACCGTATCTCTGGACACCTGCATAACTGGATAGAAGCATTCCTGCCAAACAGACAACAAATGGTCAAAATTGGGAGAGTCCTATCAAATTCTGTACCTGTCAACAGTGGTGTCCCCCAAGACAGTGTTCTAGGACTAACTCTCTTCATTCTCTACATAAATGACCTCTGTGATCATATCAAGAGCAACTGTGTTCTCTTCGCTGGTGATGTAAAGCTATTCAACACCACAGACAATACTGCTACCCTTCAAAAAGATCTTATGTATCACAATAGTCAAACAAATGGCAACTTCAAATCTGAACAAATAAATACTCTGTCCTACATATTGGCAAAAAAAAAATTTCAGAAAATAAAATACAGGCTGAATAGTCAAGACTATCTTGGAGTACCTAAGTATTAGAGCCCACTATAACTACATAGCCAAAAAGGCATTAAGAGTTGTTAACCTAATCTTATGTAGCCTTTTCTCTGGCAATATTGCACTAATCACTCGAGCATACAAAACATTTGCTAGACCAATACTCGAATACAGCTCATCAGTCTGGAACCCACATTATGTATCTGATATTAACACAGTGGAGAAAGTCCAGAAATATTTCACAAGAAGAGTTCTCCACTCCTCTACTCGTTGCAGAGTATCTTATGCCACCGGACTTGAAATTCTAGATCTAGAAAATTAGAACTACGCTGCCTTCGGTCCGATCTAAGTATAGGATATAAAATCATACATTGCAATGTCCTACCTATCAATGAATACTTCAGCTTCAACCATAACAACACAAGAGCAAACAATAGATACAAGCTCAAGGTTAATCGGACCAAACTTGATTGCAGGAAACATGACTTCAGCAACATTCTACCTGACTCTGTGGTTTCTTCCCCAACCCCAAAATTTTTAACCTTTGACTGTCTACTATTGACCTCACCCCTTTCCTAAGAGATCTGTCGAGGGCGTGCATAAGCGCACCAACATGCTTACCATCCCTGTCCTATTGTTTCTTTTATTTTATTTTTTATTTTTCTTATATGTATTAATGTATTCATAACTAAGTTTTTACTTATACCTATTATCTTGTAAGCAGTTGATAAAAATAAATAAATAAATAATAAAATAAAATAAAAACAAATGAATAAAAGACTATTGATTTATCCCATTATCGCCTCACCTCTTGAGAAATTTAGCAGGTAGGCATTGACCAATTGTCTTGGAAGGGATAAATCTGGAAATAATGGGGCTAATTTTTCTTTTGATTATAAT
>BLBF01000006.1:8991002-9002332 GCA_015471245.1 Laticauda colubrina | reverse complement strand
TACCAAAATTTGCCATTCTTTTCCCTGTTAGTTGCTTTCAAAAGAAGGACAAGGAATCGCTGTAAAACAGCAACTATACAATGCCTTTTTGACTAGATAATCTTGGAGAACTCCATCTGTAATGGAATTATCTGAGTCTGGGAATATAGACTTCCAAAACATGGCATGAAACAGAACATAGAATAACAGAGTTGGAAGAGACTGTGGATCAGAGGTGGTATTCAGGCAGTGACAATTGGTGGCATAGGCGGAAGCAGCAGCGGCAATCTCTGCTGCCTGGAACAGGCCAAAAATGGGATGTGCAGAGGCCGAAAATGGGGTGCATGGAGGCAGCGATAGGCTGAAGTGGCAATCGGCAGAGATAGGAGGAGGTGGCGATAGGTGGAGCCAGCGCAGCAATGGGCAGCGATAGGCTGAGGCGGAAATAGGTGGAGGCAGCAATGGATGGCAATGGGCTGAGCTGATCCCCACAGCCTGGAACAGCTGATCGATGATATTCCGGAAGGCTGATCCAACCGCCAATCAGCTGCTTGTGCTAAATCAGGCCGTGCTGAAGCTGACCGGGCTGTTTGCTGTTTGCTGCAAGGAGGCAAATTGCTGGGAGGCAGAGGCTGAAGGGTGGTGGGTGATGGGTGGGCGGGGCTTTGGTGACATTGGGTCTATAAAAAGCACAGATATTTCCACCCACTTTTTTTTTGGGGGGGGGGAAGTATGTCTTATAGTGCAAAAAATACAGTAATTAGCATTTGTAGTGTATTGGTTCCAATATCATAATAGTTATGGGGCAGATTTCACAGACAAGGAAAGGGTTAAAGAAAGAAAGCTACAAGAAATGCAAGACAACTGCAAACTTTTCTTTTCCTAACCCTCTGTATTTTGAAGACTTAAGAAATTAGTATTGAAACTCATCTAAAATACATCAAAGTCTTGTGCTGCTTCTTGTATTGATAAAAGCGAAAGCCTGAAGCTACCAAAAACTCTTTTATCATTGTTGATTTAACCGTAGAGCAATCATGTCTACATTTATTGAAGTGAACTCCAGCTCTACTAACTGGTCTCAGCCTGTTCTCTAGGTATGAATCGTCCAAAAGATTCATAAAGCATTGGTGTTACCGCCCATGCCTCTGAATATCTTTCTCTGCTCTGCCCAGAGGTACAAGTACAGATTAAGTGGCTCCAGTCCAGGGGTGGGATTCTCCCAGTTCAGACTGGTTTGGGGGAATCCCTTGTTCCAATGATCAGCTGTCTGCAAACCGGTTCGCTCCAATCAGCATGTGGGCCTACCCACCCTGTTTTTTCCTGTGCTTTATGTCTTTTTGATAGAGCACAGCTGATTTGTGCAGCAGAACAGTTTGCCATGCGTCAGCTCTTTTCTTCAGCTGCAGTTGAAGGTATTAGCTTTTTTTCAATGTGGACCACGCATATGAAGTGTATGTTTAGTGTGCGTGTGCCCTGGTTGTTATACCAGTTGAACCGCACCCCTGGTCCAGTTATGTTGTTATACAAGCAGACAGGACGATGAATGTAGCCACCTTCTTGAACCTGGGAAGATGGGAGGGGAGAATTTCATGGAGCTTATTCGGTTAGACATAACAGCATTCTTCTTCTAAGTCAAGGTCATGTTATTTCTGCACCTGGCTGAGGAGTGGTTGAGGGAATGTCTCAAGTTGGGACAGATGGTGATTGGGGCATGTGATGCAATGAGGGGTGCAGGGGGTGGATTTGTAATATTTTACTTATTGAAGGGAAACCCAGAACTTTCAGATTCAGGATTTCCCAGATGTGCCAGTTAGCTACTCTAATAAAAGGAACTTTTGAGAAGATGTCTGTCTCGGAATTATTTGTTGGAGTGGAGGTTTTCTGGACTACTGACAGTGTATCTGCAACTCTTTAAAGAAGTTCACTATAGAGAGTATTTTAACTTACTGCACCTGTGTATGGTTTGCCAATTTGCACAGGGGCAGATAGGACAGCACTCCAGAGGGTTAACATCATTGCCCAGAAGATCATGGGTTGCCCTCTCCCCTCTTTGGAAGAGCTTTATAGATCCCGCTGCCTTAAGAAAGTTCAAAATATTCTCAAAGATCCATCTCATCCTGGACACCCTTTTTTTGAACTATTATCATCTGGTAGACAGTACAGGATAATAAAAACAAGGACAAATAGGCTGAAAAACAGCTTCTATCCCAGGGCAGTAACTCTATTGAATTCTACTGTATAGTGCAATATTATTAATGCAATATCGGGTTTTCAATTCAATTGTATAGAATGTGAAGGATGCATGTTTGCGTTTTATATTTATAGCTATAATGTACACTGAAAATGACAATGTAATGCAATGACAATAAAGTAGGCGGGTACTTATTCTTCTATTGGTCTGTCCAA
The DNA here is from genome assembly GCA_015471245.1 of Laticauda colubrina. Classification (NCBI taxonomy): domain Eukaryota; kingdom Metazoa; phylum Chordata; class Lepidosauria; order Squamata; family Elapidae; genus Laticauda; species Laticauda colubrina. Next base: position 8,999,947 of record BLBF01000006.1, on the reverse strand, counting down.
TGTATGTGGCCGGGCATGATGTACAGGGAATTTCGTATATGCCTTGGTTTTCCAGGTGTCTTACATCTTATGCACAACGAAACCACCCAAAAATAATTTGCAAAAAGATGAATTCAGAGCGTTACAAACCCTGAAAAATGGTAATAATATCATAATACTCCCAGCAGACAAAGGAAATGCCACAGTAGTAATGGACAGAAAAGACTATGAAACAAAATTGACAGACCTACTCCAAGACTCCACATACAAACCTATAAATACAGACCCAACCACATATCTAGAAAAATCAACCAAGAAGAAAATTATAACCAGCCACATAAGCAAAGAAATCCAACAGATGATCATCCCAAGAGAAAAATCTTCTAGATGCCCCAAATTATACGGCCTCCCAAAAATACACAAAGAAGGCATACCTCTCAGACCCATAGTCAGCTCCATAGGAGCACCATTACAAAACCTAGCTAAATACTTAGCAAAACAACTACAGCCCCATGCTGAAACTGCAGCTTCATATGTACAAAACTCATACCACTTCTTAGAAATGATCAAAGATCTACACGTAGAACAAGAAGATCTGCTTGTAAGTTTCGACGTGGTTTCACTATTCACTCAAGTCCCAATAAAAGAAACTCTTGAAATCATCAAAAATAAATACCAACCAGCCAAAGACCTCATGGAACAAACAGAACACTGCCTAACCAACACATATTTCATATACAAAGGACAAAGATACAAGCAAATTGAAGGAGCCCCTATGGGATCACCACTGTCACCCGTCATTGCAAACCTGTTCATGGAAGAATTCGAATCCAGAGCCCTGGCTAATGCCACCCACAAACCCAAACTATGGCTAAGATACATCGATGACACATTTGTGATTTGGCCCCATGGAAAAGAAAACCTAAACAATTTCCTAACACACCTAAACAGCACACACCCCAAAATCAAGTTCACCATGGAAACGGAAATAAACAAACAACTACCATTCCTAGATGTACTAATCTACAAAAGAACAGATGGCACACTAGGACACACCGTATACCAGAAGAAAACACACACCAACCGCTACCTCAATGCCCAATCCCACCACCACCCAGCACAGATAAATTCCGTGGCCAAAACACTAATTGCCAGAACCAAACGACTGGCAGAGAAGACACATATAAAGACTGAACTATGCACCCTGATTAAAGTACTAACAGCCAACGGCTTCCACAAAAACAAAATCACCAGCTTGATCCACAAAAACACACCAAGACATAACAGAGACCGAGAAGATCAACAGACCTATGGAACAGCTGTCTTGCCCTACATAAGAGGTACTACAGATAAAATCAGTAAGATACTACACAGGCATCACATCAAGACTGCTTTCAAAACAGACAAAAAATAGCAGCCATCCTTAAAAACCCCAAAGACAAAATTGACCTGGAAAACCAAGGCATATACGAAGTTCCCTGTGCATCATGCCCGGCCACATACATTGGACAGACCAATAGAAGACCAATTGGACAGACCAATAGAAACGCTTATTGCTAATTCAAAACCTGTGATCTCCAGCTCCATTTCAACGCCCTCCTTTTCATTTTCCTTACCCGCCTGGATGAACACAAAAATGCAGTAAAAAAGCTGGAACACACCTCCTCACTAGTCCAACACATTAAAACCACAGGTCACAACATCAACTTCAATGGCACTAAAACCCTGGCCAGTATAGAAAACCCCAACCACAGAATCATCAGAGAAGCCATAGAGATTGAAAAAAGACCTGAAAGCATGAATAGAAGAGATGATTCCACCAGACTGTCAATCATTTGGAAGCCTGCACTCACAAACAGAAAGATCTCCATGCCACAAGCCAGACAAACACCTGGGCACAAACAAACTCCCCCTGATACCTCCAGCTCAAACACACCCCAACCAGGCACCCAGATGAAACCTAGCTTCCTAATAGATAATAGCCGTCCTTTCACACAGAGCCAAGCTGCACTGAAAGCCTCCAATACAGGAACACAGTGTTGCCAACCAATCAAAGCCACAAAACAGACAGAGGAAACCAGAAACACCAAACAAACAAACTCCAAGTCCAATAAACACAGACCAAGACTCCCAACCAATCAGGATGAAGAAAAAAGCATCCTGGGACAGCAATAGGCTAGCCTCAAATTTAAAACCAAAGGCTGTGATAGCCTGACCCACATACAAACTCCATACAGAAGTCTGATGATGGCAGATGAGATTCTGCTGAAACGTTGCTACAACTTTAAAAGCATAACTACAATGATGTGGGATAATACCCGAAGGAAGCTGAACAGCACACACACACACACACACACACACATATATATATAATCTCCATCCATCCATCCATCCAACCATCGACCTAACTATTCCTCCATCTCATCTATATGTATCCATCTATCTACCTATCTAATCTATCCATACATATACCAACCTATGCTTTCATCTCATCTATATCTATCTGCCTACTCATCCATCTATCTATCTATCTATCTATCTATCTATCTATCTATCTATCTATCTATCTAATCTATCCACATATCTATCCACCTATGCCTCCACCTCATCTATATCCATCCATCTACCAACCTATCATCCATCCATCCATCCATCCATCCATCCATCTAATCTATCCATACACATACCTACTTGTGCCTCCATCTATCCATCTATCATCTATATCTGCCTACCTATCCATCCATCCATGCCTCTATCTATCCATCTATCTACCTTTCTATCATCCATCTATCTGTCCGTCTGCCTGTCCGTCCGTCCGTCCATCCATCCAACCACCCACCCATCCCTGAAGGATAATAAAAGCCTTGGTGGCACAGTGGTTAGAATGCAGTTTTGCAGGCAAACTCTGTCCCCAGCCTGGAGTTCAATCCTGACATGTTTAAGGTTGACTCACCCTTCTATCCTTCTGAGGTTGGTAAAATGACAACCCAAATTGTTGGAGACAATATGCTGATTCTGTAAATCGGCTTAGATAGTTCTATAAAAATCTATGAAGTGATATATAAGTCAAAGTGCTATTGCTGCAATTGAAACAGTAGGGAGGAGGTTTTTTTCACCCTCACCAAAACGCTTATTGCTAATTCAAAATCTGTGATCTCCAGCTCCATTTCAACGCCCTCCTTTTCATTTTCCTTACCAATCAACCCCCATCATGCTTAGCATCACAGCAGCTTTAAAGAGAAGGGATTTTTAAAAAGTCAAGAAGGTAGACAGGACATCATGATGGGAGCCCCATCTCTTTTCATATGTGTAGGTGATGTAGGAGATGACCAGCTGAGCTTGAAGGAGGAGTCAAGTCTGTCATTAGTCTTCAGTCCTTTCATGCCCCAAGAGCTTTAAGTCCCACGCACCTTGAATTCTGTTGACTTTAATTACCGCCAATTTGCTTTGTTAGTAGTTCAGATTCTTATAGAAACTGTTAGCAGGCAGTAAACCTGTTTTCATTTGAACTGCCTTGCCTCCTGATTTCCTCTGCCTGACGGGTGACAGAAGAGGGACTTTTGTTAGACATGGGCACCGTCTTGTTTTTTCTTTTTGACCCTCTTCCTGCTTAGCAGCAATTTGATCTTCATTCTCTTTACGCTATTTTAGGATGTTCTCCCCATCTTATAAGTTTTCCCAACTTAATATTTTCTTGGGGCTTCTAAAACAGTTGGTATTCTCTTAACAATCACTGTACTTCATTCATTTGTTCATTTATTCATTTGTTCATTTTTGTTCATTTGTTCATTCATTCATTTTATATGTCCACCTATCTCATCATACTCATTTTGGGTAGCTAACAATATTTGTTTACAGATAATCCTTGATTTACAACCATTCTTTTAGTGGGACATAGTGGCTCAGTGGCTAAGATGCTGAGTTTGTCAATCAGAAAGGTCAGCAATTTGGCGGTTCAAATCCCTAGCACCGTGTAATTGAGTGAGCTCCCATTACTTGTCCCAGCTTCTGCCTACCTAGCAGTTCGAAAACATGCAAACATGCAAGGGGGAGGGAGGAACAGAGAATGGGAAGGAAGGAAGGAGAAGGTGGAACAGGAGGGAGGGAGGAGGAAGGGAGGGAGGAGGACAGGAAGGAAGGGAGGAAAGAAATGTGGGACAGGAGAGAGAAAGGAAAGTAGGAAAGAAAAGGGGAGGGAGGAACAGAGAATGGGAAGGAAGGAAGGAGAAGGTGGAACAAGAGGGAGGGGAAAGGAAGGAAGGGATCGTTTGTGGTCCTGTGTTCTTGTGTTGGTTCTCTTGTGTTATGGAGCTCAATAATTTAAATATACTGTAAAAAAAGAACCTGCGACAGGTAGGACGATGTTAAAAAAATTAGGCCGGGCATTAATTTCTAAATAAGTTAAAAGCATTAACTTCTTTTACCACTAACTGTTAAATCCTGACTCTTGTCTAATAAGGCTTCTTCTGTCTAATCACCCTCAGTGATTATTAGAGGATAATTTAGCTAAGGCAGAGAGAGAAAATTAAAATTTTAGATGGAATGGAGTCCCTTAGAAGATGAAACTGCTATCGAACCTCCCAGACATAGTGGAAATTCTTCTGAAAACCATCACAAAAATCACTAAACGCAACAACTTCACAATCTTTTAAAGCTTATCCATTTATTCTGACACAATGGCTCACCGATGGCTGCCCACCCCAATTTTAAGTGACTGATAAAGGGCTATTATTAGGTTTTTTAAGGACTGCCATAACACTATATCACTCAAGTGTCAAAATCTCTCATGTTTTGGCCTTAACTGACAGCTGCAATTTAGGTGTGTTCTCCCACTCCAGCTAAGTGACAATTCTCAGCACGGTAATGGACGCAGACAAAAGCACCAAAGGTACAATAAAAAAAATTATCTGACATTACTGCAACAGGTCTAAAGCTCTTTAACTTAAAGAAATCACTACTTGTCAACTGGAAGGAGTTCGGAGGAGAAATAGTTGTCTAATTTGGAAAACATGTTCCTTGGGAGACAAGGGGGGGGGGGAAGATGGAAGATTTCAAGTTCTTTAAATTAAAAGACCAGAATCATGCCTGCCATTGAAAAGATAGTCCCCAACTTACAATCATTCATTTTGAGACTTTGGGAAAAGTTCAGAGAAAAGCAACTAAGATGATCAAAGCAGTGGTGGGATGCATATTTTTTTTTACTACTGGTTTTGTGGCTTGGTGGGCGTGGTAGGGAAGGATACTACAAAATCCCCCTTCCCTCCCCACCCCACTAACCTGCTTTCCAGCTCCATTCTCCTGTGCGGGGCAACAAAAGGAGACCCAGCCGATCAGCTGGGACTTGGGAGGCAGAGAATAGATGAGGGCAGGGCCAGTCTGAGGTGGTATTTGCCAGTTCTCTGAACTACTCAAAATGTCCGCTACCGGTTCTCCAGAATTGGTCAGAACAGGCTGAATGACGACCTCTGGATCAAAGGCAGTGGTGGGATGCTGCTGGTGTAACAAGCAATTTGGTGATTGTGTGTGTGCCAAAAGCATGCTGTGTGCGCATGAACTGCTTTCCAATAACACCTGCTATGTTACTACTGGGGAGTAACACAGCTGAGGAGCGGCAATCCGCTCTGCAGCACAAATCAGCTGAGAGGATATAGGTAAGTACAGCACATGATCATTGGAGCGAACTAGTTTGCTGCCAACTGATCAAGGGAGCTAGCGGTTCACCCAAACCAGTCCAAACTGGTAGAATCCCTCCCTTGATCAAAGACCTGGAGACTAAAACCAGAGGTGGTATTCAGTAGGTTCTGATCAGTTCTAGAGAACCGGTAGCGGAAATTATGAGTCGTTCAGAGAACCGGCAAATCCCACCTCGGACTGGAGATTTTACAATATCCTTCCCTTGCCACGCCCACCAAGCCACGACCACAGAACCAATAGAAAAAAAAAAATCAATCCCACTACTGACTAAAACATATGGAAGAATGGCTACAGGATTTTGGTTTGGTTCGTCTAGAGTTGTGATGGCAAACCTATGGCATGTGTACCGGAAGTGGCATGCAGAGCCATTTCCCCTGGCACGTGCGAGGTCGTCCCGAAGAGCCCCACTGCACATGCGCATGCATGCCTCTGCCCAACAGTTGATTGTCAGATATCTGGTGCACATGAGCAGGGGGTGGGGTGCATGGGAGATGTGCGTGCCTGTGCAGAGATGCACAGCGTGTGAGGGAATTGCGCATGTATGGTGGAGGCATGCGGCATGAGGGGAGAATTGTGTGCACATGTGCAGAGACGTGCAGCGCAAGGGGCAAATCATGCATGCATGCACAGAGATGCGTAGCGCGTGAGGGGGAACCATGTGTGCATGCGCAGGGGGCATGGGGGGGAGCACGCATTGCCTTCTGGGTGCTGGCACACGAATGCGTGCAAGAAAGTGCACAGGTAATTATTGGCATGGGAACCAAAAAAGGTTAGCCACCACTGGTCTAGAGAAAAGAAGAACTAGGGGTGATGGTAGCATCCGGGGTGGGATTCTATCAGTTCTCACCTATTCGCTAGAATCGGTTGTTAACATTCTAAGCAGTTCGTAGAACCGGTTGTTAGAAGAAATTACTGGCTAATCCCGTCAGGAAGGCAGGAAGGAAACATTCTGGTGTTGCTTACAGAAACTGCCTCTCCGTTCACCCTTATTACATTCTTGGCAGGACTAGACTTCCTGTCTCAGGAACATCTCTGGAATTTTTTCCCCCTCCTTTGCTGGTTCTTTGCTTGTGCGGAGTGACCATTCAAAGTTACAATGGCACAATGGAATGTGACTTATGACCATTTTTCACACTTACAATTTTTCACACTTTACAATGGAAAAAAGTGACTTCTGACCATTTTTCACACTTACAACTGTTGCAACATCCCCACAGTCACGAGAGGCCAGGCAGAGATGCGTGCCTCAATATGAGTGACATTGAGTTGGCTACGCTCAGCCAAAAAGCATGACCATCAAGCCATGTCCATCCAGTCACATGACTATCAAGCCACGCCCATCACCTAAGCCATGCCCACAGAACCGGTTGTTTAAAAATTTGAATCCTACCCCTGGTAGCAGCCTTTCAATATTTGAGGGGCTGCTACAAAAAAGAGGCACCTTTGGGACAATTAGGCAAAGGCCCAGGTTTTTGGAGAAGGCACAGATTGTGTGACAAAATTTAACGACTGCAGTGATTCACTGAACAACTGCATCCACAAAGGTTGCAAAACAGAACAAGACTCACTTAATAACCGTCTCACTTAGGAATTTTGGGCTCAGTTATGATTGTAGGTCAAGCTCACCTGTATGTTTGTGGAATGATTTATAGCTCAGGGGTCCTTGGTGCTGTCTGGGTTTGGTTGTTTTCAGTGGTGGGATTCAAAAAATTTTACTACCAGTTCTGTGTACGTGGCTTATTGGGCATGGTGTGGGTGGGCATGGCTTGGTGGGTGTGATAGGGAAGGATACTGCAAAATCCCCCTTCCCTCCCCACCCCACTAACCTGCTTTCCAGCTCCATTTTCCTGTGCAGGGCAACAAAAGAAGACCCAGTCCATCAGCTGGGACTCAATGGAGGGCAGAGAATAGATGGGGGTTAGGCCAGTCAGAAGTGATATTTGCTGGTTCTCCGAATTACTCAAAATTTCCGCTACCGGTTCTCCAGAATTGGTCAGAACCTGCTGAATACCACCTCTGGTTGCTTTCTTACAGGTGTTTCATTACCCCAGCTAGGTAACATCCACCACACTGATTATGTTGTCTAATGAAACACCTGCAAGAAATCCAAAGTATGAGCACTAAGCACACCACAAAAACCAGCCTTTCATCTGACACTGTCTAAACTAAGCATCATCTTTTGAGTCCACTCTCCCAGGATTTGAAAGCAGAATATCTCACGATTTTGAAATCTATTCTGATTTTAGCTTTGAGAGAAAGATGGGGAGTGATTCCTGTTCAAAAACTGCTGACATGTCAGGTCTATAGGGAATACATGATTAAAAGAATCCACGGAGTACATGATTAAAGAGTCCACAAAGCCAGTGATTTTTTTCATAAATTGGTATATATACCTATTTTTTGTTTTTAATAGACAGGGAAGGAAGGGACAAACCTCCAATCTGGTGGGTTTTCTCCTGCATCCCCCACCCATCCTCCAGGCTTACTGGAGACCCCCTCCCCAAACAGGCTTTTCGATTATGTTCCTCCAGAATTCAGCAAAACTGCATCAAGCCATCTCTTCCCCCACCTCTCCTTTTCACCACTGGTTCAACTGACATGAGTAACACTCGCCTTAACGGAGCCTTGGTTTTTTTTTTTTTTTTAAAGTCTATTGTCTTTATTCTTCCATTTTTATTTGATTTGAGTTTTTCAAGGCCGGCAGTCATCTCAAGTGAACATTGCACATTGCACACACACACAGACACACATACAAACACAGAATTATATCCACATCTATCTATCAATCTATACATCTATATATCTATCTGTCTAATATATCTCTCTCTATATATCTCTATCTACCTACCTACTCACCTACCTCTATCTCTCTATTTCTCTCTCTCTCTATCAATCTATCTAATATCTATCCTATACATACATATCAACCTCTACCTACCTACCTACCTTCCTACTATCTCTACCTCTCTATTTTTATTTGTCAATTGCTTACAAGATAATAGGTATAAGTAAAAACATAGTTATGAATACATGGATACATATGAGAAAAATAAAAAGAAGCAATAGGACAGGGATGGTAGGCACATTGGTGCGCTTATGCACGCCCCCTACAGACCTCTTCGGAAAAGGGTGAGGTCAATAGTAGACACTCTAAGGTTAAAGTTTTTGGGGTTTGGGGAAGAAACAACAATCAGGTAGAGTATTCCAGACATTGACCACTCTGTTTATCTATCTATCTATCTATCTATCTATCTATCTATCTATCTATCTAT